>JASANF010005515.1:0-17023 GCA_030248245.1 Trissonchulus sp. WLG1_4
GACGCAAACACCCTCAGTGCGACTTTTAAGAAAGGTTTCTTGAGCAGAACTGTAAAACGCTTGAATAAAAAAGACAAAATGATACACACACATAGTCCTTATACAGTTACACTTTTGTGCAAAGTTTGATGTAATTCGATTCAGAGGGGGCGGAGATATTTTTAAAATACACATTGAATTTGGGGTCATGATGATCTTTTTTTTTCTCGTCACATTTTCCAGAACATTGGGAGCATCTCCTGAGACACCCAATATATCATTCGAACTGTCTTGATCCGCCATACTGAATAAGCTTTTTGAACAAATCCTGTTAGACATCGATGAGTTATCATTCAATTATCGATTTTTTGAGCTGTATTACATGCAAAATTCTATATTATGCTGTACAGCTGGAGTAATTTCCTAGGATTTTGGTGGATTTATAGGTTATTTGTTAAGTAGAAATTATTATTGGTCTTAGTTATGCGCGAAAACGTTGACCGGTTGCGCATGAGTAATTGCACTAAACTGGTTGTCAACGAAAATCAGCACCATATATTAACTTGAGTAGTAAAATTTTAAAAAGAGCAATAATTTTTACGTGTTTGGTGTAAATTTTATGAGCCAACTCATTAGTAGGCACTATGAAGCTTGTAAACTTTCAAAAAGTTGAGCTGATTCTGCATCTGAGCTTCAGCCAATCAGATTCGAGCTCAAATGTGGACAATGTTTCGGTGCACCTGTTTTTAGAATAATAACGTTTTCACTGCGTTTTATCGAAATTTTTTGTATTCAACTCCGTTTTTCGGCTTTAACTGACCCTAATGCAGTTTTAGGAGCTTTTATCAGTCAGGTATTTTTTTCTAAAAATTGCGGTTTTGGGGGGGGGGGGAGTGGAGCAATTATTTTTGGATCAAGAGACAAGAACAGTGGACTGTGGAGGTGGGAAGATAGGGACCTCTTTTTGGTGAAGAGCACCTTAAGGGAAGCATTTTTGTAGTAAAACAGCTGTCCACAATTTAAAATTTTCTTAGGTGTGACCCTTTAAAATAGTAATTTCAATGTTTTTTTGGAAATAACGGCCAAAGTTGGAGCCTATAGTTTGTCTTGAGATCGTTTCGAGTGCGCTATATGTTTTAAGGCACCCTCTAGGCTTAGATGGCGCAGTTTTTAGGCTAAGCTGGCACAATTTTAGTTCAGTTGTGAATTTTTAGTTCGTAAGCCTGAGCTTAAGCCTAATTCTGATTCTGAACATAAGCCTAAGCCTGAAACTAGGATCCTGGATCAAGTGCAGTTGATGGGGGGGGGCAGCAAATATGGGACCTATTTGTAGAAGCTCCTTGAGTGAAGCAGTTTTTGTAATAAAACCCCTATCTGCAAATTTGGTTTTCTGAGGTACTGTATATGACCACTTGAAAATCGCAATTTCCGTGCTTTCAAAGTGAACGTAGGCCAAAGTTTAAAGTAAAAAATGGCTCTAATCTTTCTTTTTGGAAGGATTTGAGTGCGCAATGACGTTCGAAAGCATCGTCTAGGCTTTGGCAGTGTAGGCTAAGCTGGGCAGAATTTTTCTTGAAATTTTTATTTTTTAGTACCAAAACCTGAGCATACGTAGGCAGGTGGCCGATTTGGCCGACTCGGGGGGGGGGGCGAGCCGCTGAGCCGCCGGGGAGGGGCGCGAGGCATCTTTTCCGCCCATTTTTGCTCTGTGAGCCACCATTTTCCACCTTCGCGAGCCACTAATTTTGCCGTCTTGAGTACCTTAAACCATTCTTGGGGGGATGAAGCACCTGTCTCGGGGGGGGGGCGACGATGCCTTCTGGGGTTCTGGGGGGGGCGGGTCTGACACCCCCCCCCAAACGTATAGAACCTGAACCTAAGCCTGAAACCGAAGCCTAGCCCAAGCCTAATTAGCAGTCTGGATTTTGGTCAAAAATTGACTATTTTGGCGAATTTGTCTAATTCTTTGGACGAAACAGTCCAAGTGCCTTTGTTTTATTGTAAAATATATAGATGTATATATAATGAATGCACAACTTTGATATATACAAACTGTTTTATCTAAGCCTCATTCCTTAGTAGTTGCATTCTTGCATTTATATATACTTGCTATTTTTAGTATATATTAAGTATTTTTTGGTGAAAAATTTAGCAAAAATTCGGCTCATAACTTGTTTAGAACGTATTATAAAAAATCCGCATCCGCATCCGCGCGGATGTCAAAAGTCAAGATCAGCAAGTCGCATCCGCGACATCCCTAATATATATATTATATATAAATTGGCCAAATTTGGTCAATTGGAGACATAGCGAAAATTTTTTCTGGCCGAGCCACAATAATCAAAGGGTGGACCCATCTTCAGGTTCGAGTTCGACCAAAAGGTGGGGTTCTGACCCCCTGAACGCACCCCACCCCCTGCTACCCCCTTGCCTTAAGATGCTCTACTTAACAAAATAGGGTTAAATGCAGTGGGAGGGGGGTGAATAGTGGACCAAATTTTTTTAGCAGAGCACCTTAGGGAAAGCATTTTTGCCTCAAGAGCCCTATTATTTGATTTTTTGAATTTTCTGAGATACGCCCTTCCGAAATCTGAGCCCTCAGTTGGAAAGTTTTCACAATTTAAAAAACCGTGTTTTTTCGTCGCAAACGTGCTTGAATAGAGTCAAAATAGTTTTGACAATTGCTTAGGATCAAAACAAAGTAACCTTGGTCACGGTGATATCAAACGTTCCCATCGAAAAATCCACCAGGATCGTCTAATTTTCGACAAATTTAAATTTAGACTTGGGCTTAGGTTTGAGCCTAGTTTGAGGCTTAGTATCAGGGTTAAATGCAGTTGGGGGGGGGTTGGAATAGTGAACCTATTTTTTGGAGTAGAGCACCTTGGAGAAAGCATTTTTGCTTCAAGAACCCCAAATTCATTTTTTGGATTTTCTGAGATACGACCCCCCGAAGTCTGAGCCCTCCGTACGGGACGTTTTCGCAACTTCTTTCTGAAAGTTGTGTTTTTTTTGTTTAAAATAATGTTTACAAATTTTTACAATCAAAACAAAGGCACTTGGACCCTGTTTCGTCCAAAGAATTGGACAAATTCGCCAAAATAGTCCAATTTTTGACCAAATCCAGACTTGGCTTTAATTTAGGCTTGGGCTTAGGCTTCGGTTCAGGCTTAGGTTCAGGTTCATACATGGGCGTGGGGGGGTTTTCAACCCCCCCCCCCCAGAACCCAGAAGGCATCGTCACCCCCCCCCCCCCAGACAGGTGCTTCATCCCCCCCAAGAATGGTTTTGAGGTACTCAAGACGGCAAAATTAGTGGCTCGCGAAGGTAAAATGGTGGCTCACAGAGCAAAAATGGGCGGAAAAGTTGCTGCGCACCCCCCCTCCCCGGCGGCTCAGCGGCTCACCCCCCCCCCCCCCCAGAATCGGCCAAATCGGCCACCTGCCTACGTATGCTCAGGTTTTGGTACTAAAAAATAGAAATTTTCAAGAAAAATTCTGCCAGCTTAGCCTACACTGCCAAAGCCTAGACGATGCTTTAAAACATCATTGCACACTCAAATCCTTCCAAAAACAAAGATTAGAGCCATTTTTTACTTTAAACTTTGGCCTACGTTCACTTAAAAACACGGAAATTGCGATTTTCAAGTGGTCATATACAGTACCTCAGAAAATCCAAATTTGCAGATAGGGGTTTTATTACAAAAACTGCTTCACTCGAGGTGCTCTACTCCAAAAAATAGGTCCCATATTTGCCCCCCCCCCCATCAACTGCACTTGATCCAGGATCCTAGTTTCAGGCTTAGGCTTATGTTCAGGAATCAGAATTAGGCTTAAGCTCAGGCTTACGAACTAAAAATTCACAACTGAACTAAAATTGTGCCAGCTTAGCCTAAAAACTGCGCCATCTAAGCCTAGAGGGTGCCTTAAAACATTATAGCGCACTCGAAACGATCTCAAGACAAACTATAGGCTTCCAACTTTGGCCGTTCATTTCCAAAAAACATTGAAATTACTATTTTAAAGGGTCACACCTAAGAAAATTTTAAATTGTGGACAGCTGTTTTACTACAAAAATGCTTCCCTTAAGGTGCTCTTCACCAAAAAGAGGTCCACTATCTTCCCACCTCCACAGTCCACTGTTCTTGTCTCTTGATCCAAAATAATTGCTCCACTACCCCCCCCCCCCCCCAAAACCGCAATTTTTAGAAAAAAAATACCTGACTGATAAAAGCTCCTAAAACTGCATTAGGGTCAGTTAAAGCCGAAAAACGGAGTTGAATACAAAAAAATTTCGATAAAACGCAGTGAAAACGTTATTATTCTAAAAACATGTGCACAGAAAAATTGTCCACATTTGAGCTCGAATCTGATTGGCTGAAGCTCAGATGCAGAATCAGCTCAACTTTTTGAAAGTTTACAAGCTTCATACTAGTGCCTACTAATGAGTTGGCTCATAAAATTTACACCAAACACGTAAAAATTATTGCTCTTTTTAAAATTTTACTACTTAAGTTAATATATGGTGCTGATTTTCGTTGACAACCAGTTTAGTGCAATTACTCATGCGCAACCGGTCAACGTTTTCGCGCATAACTAAGACCAATAATAATTTCTACTTAACAAATAACCTATAAATCCACCAAAATCCTAGGAAATTACTCCAGCTGTACAGCATAATATAGAATTTTTCATGTAATACAGCTCAAAAAATCGATAATTGAATGATAACTCATCGATATCTAACAGGATTTGTTCAAAAAGCTTACTTGCAGTATGGCGGATCAAGACAGTTCGAATGATATATTGGGTGTCTCAGGAGATGCTCCCAATGTTCTAAAAAATGTGACGAGAAAAAAAAAAGATCATCATGACCCCAAATTCAATGTGTATTTTAAAAATATCTCCGCCCCCTCTGAATCGAATTACATCAAACTTTGCACAAAAGTGTAACTGTATAAGGACTATGTGTGTGTATCATTTTGTCTTTTTTTATTCAAGCGTTTTACAGTTCTGCTCAAGAAACCTTTCTTAAAAGTCGCACTGAGGGTGTTTGCGTCCTATTAATTATAGGTTTGGCGCTATCGCGCCAAACCTGATGCTCTATATAGCATTTATAGCGCAAATAAGACTTTCATAGCGGAACAGGAGGGTGGCAGGTAGTGCAAATATTGGGTAGGGGTGGAGAGTTTTGGCTGAACACAATGATATCACAAATAGCGCAACTACAGTAGCGCGTTGTTTTTGGCTGGATACAATAATAGCGCCAATAGCGCAAATAGCGTGTTCTGTGTACGCTTACACTTGACATCTATCCATTAAGGCCAGTCTAAGTATCGTTAAGTTCATTTTAATTAGCGTCTCTGATATTGTATCGTTGAGGCAGAGGTCAAATTTCTTCCCGTCATACAGTAGTTTTCAAGGCGCAAGAAAAAATGTACACTAAATTTGTAACGAATCAAGATGGTACATAACTATATTTCGTAATGTAGTAATGTGCAAATCATTCATAACATAAGAAAACCCTGGTCTAGATAACCAACTTTGTGACAGACACGCACCCTTAGTTTAATTTTCTCGTAAAGTGTGTGCTAGTTTATTGGACTCTGCCCTAATGAGACTGCTATAATCATACGTCTGCACTATTGTAACAGTAAAACTAGTGGGACGCTTCTGTTTCATAACAGTTGTGCCAAAATGGGACATTGGCCTTAACTGTACTCAGTCAGTAAAAAAACTGGTTGCTGAATTGAACTAGTTCCAGAATGTTGTCCTTATTTGTAAACGTATGAACACAAAGCAGGGACAATCTTTATTGAGAAAACATTTAAACTTGATTTGATGTAATATTAAAATTTTGATCTTGACGAAACAGCTTGTCTCCATTCCACAACTTGCTTGTATCTGAAAAATAACAATAAAATAACAAAAAAAACAATAGTGTAATCGTTAGAGTGTAATGCTTAATCTAGCTTATATCTGTAGTCAAAGTAGGCTGGTTAGTACTATGTACTTTTAAAAACGTAGAATTGACAACTAAAATACATTTTTTAAGTTAGTTTAAGTTTGACACTAAGTAAAACAAGATGAAATAAACAAAGTAAGTAAAAAATGACTCAATATAACAATAATATATACTTACTTTTTTAAAAGATAACAAGTCCAATTTGTTTCCTGTTTTTAAACTAATCTAACGGCCGATTGCACCAACTTATTCTCGAGCTATTCTTATTCTCGAGCTATTTCTATTCTTGAGCTATTTTTTGTTGGTGCAATCCGGTGTAACACACTCACCATCTGTATTTTGAACGTCTCTTTTTCCCAGACGAGCCAAAAAATTGCCCCACAATATTTAGATTTCCTTTGGTTCCATATTCAAAACCGGGGAGGTCATTCACGATGGCTGCGTTCAGAGGAACCAAGATATCTGTCAAAACAGGAATCTGGGCAGTCAGGCTGTTGCTGCCAGTATCCAGGATTTGTGGGCATTCCAGGCTAATTGCCAGTTTGCAGGGGTCCAGTAGCACATAGCCTACATAGGCCAAGTTCATCTGAAAGAAAACACTTCTTGGAATGGCTTGATGTTTCGGTGATTTTTTGGAAGTCTTTTATAGTTTAGTCTATATACAGTACCGATCAAAATTACTTGCTGCAGACTCCAGAGTCAAAGTAGGCTTAACTATGCGGTACGTACATAGTTTGACTACGGAATCAACTGACTCCGACTCCGCTCTGACTCCGGCGTCTGTAGCAATTAAATTGGTCAGTTCTGTAATCTGTAGTAGCAGTTTTTTCAACTAAATTTTTTTCTTCATTCTAACTTACCCTAATCGGTTCATGCTTACACGTCCCTTCGCAAATGCTGTTTTGGAAAACGGCCTTAGCTTTTGGGTCCGCGTCAGCGCTGATATGAAGCGGAAAGGCTTGAGTCGTTCCGCAGAACGAGTTCATTTTAACGCAAATATCCTTCAGCTGGGAGGCGCCGTTTTGAGCCGTCAATTGGTTCAAAACATTATCTATGCCGCTAAGATCGAAATCGAATAGTCCATCGGTCAAAGAAAACACAGCTAGGATGGTCACAACAAACAGCAGTCTAGAATCAAAAAACTAACTATAATTCTTAGACCAAGTTTTTTTGAAAAAATCGACAAAGAAACAATAGAAAAAAAGTTTTCAGGAGTATTGTAATTATTATAAACGTAACACAAGCCAGTGACGGAATGAATTTGTGAATTTGGAGATCAGAGGCTTCATTTCCAATTAAACGAAGTTAATACGCATTTGCGCTAAACGTGTTTGTCATTTTGATAAAGACCGGGCCACGCAGGATCCATCTCCAAAATTATTTACCTTAATATTAGCTCGAATAAACTCCCCAAAGGTTTCATTGTTTCGTGAAGGTACAAGCGTGGGCTTTATTCAAGACAAGGGGTCTATTCGAGGCAATGCGGTAGATGTATTAGACTAAAACTAAAAACTTAGCAAGCTAAGTTTAATGCCTTCCCATGGCAAACCTCGTTTATCGATTTAGTCCGCATTTGCTTGGATTGCCGTTAGATAATATGGCTTGTGAATAATCCTAAAACCTGACACTTACTTCATGTTGATCAGGCTAATTTAAAGCTTTCAGAAAACGTGGATTTAACAGACGCTTGCTTTTCTATGATCTTTATCAATTTGATATAGGTTGTTTAATGACGTAAAACTTATCTTTTATGATACTTACGTTCGACTTTAATAATACTTATTCTGTTTACATTAGATGTAATTTTTCGTAGCGACATCTTGGCATGGAATAAAGATTTTATTTTTATGCTAGTTATTTGACACAGATGGTTTGCTTTCATACAGCTGTTATCTTACATAATACTTACATTCTCTATATTTAACACTTTTTTATAAACTTTACAGATATTTTTTTTAAGAACACCCTGCAGACTATCTAAATATCACAATATACGCTGTTCAATGAAAAAACACTGCAAAAACTTTTGAAAAAAAACCTCACCGAGATTTGAACTGGGACCACTGGATTCAGAGTCCAGAATGCTGACCACTACACTATGAGGTCATAGTTGTAAACCGTTAACTTGGACTAATAGACGTTTGCAAGCAATATTTTGCTTGACAACAAGCCCAATCTGCAGCAAAACCTTCAGTAAGTTTCAAGGATAAAATTCCAAGTAAACTGACCAGAGGTCAGCTAAACCCGGTTGTGCAGTGCGCGAAGTGACGTAGACGAATCCAGCGTATTGTATGTAAGCAAAACAAAAACACAGGACAACAGTGAATTATAAACAAAACTCAGACTGACCTGAACTGACGCACGAACCCTAACTTGCTAACTATGTGTGAAATATTGATATTATGCCCTGATATTTTATAAAAGACTTTTTCTTGCATTATGTTGTTGTTGCTGTTGCATTATATACTGTTGCAAAATTATGTCTCTTGATATGTAAATGACTTTTTCTTGTAAAAGTCACATGTTGCGTTGTTTCAATTCAAAACTGTAAACAATCATTTAATGCATCTGATCAAGTTTTGTTGTTGCAGTGAGTGACTGTTGGCAAAGTTTTAGCCTGTGTCGCAACGCAGCTGAACAGAACAGTCTTAATACAATAGGCAGTTTTAGCTGACGGCTAGTTTCTGCTGCACATGTATGTGACACACGCACATTTGTTCAGAAACGGAACTTGAACAAACTAACAGGGAAGCAAATTGCACAGCGCAATGTATTTCTTCCAAAATCTGAATTAAAGACCTGTTGTGCTGTGGCACAACAGGAAAAAACTAAAATTCTCTAACAAAAACATTTCTCCAACATTTTTGTCGAGGGCGACTTTGGATCTAAAACCACAGATCACTAATTGAATTTTCTGAATATTCAGTCTTATTGCTGATTTAGTTTCATGACGTTTTCTTAGTGTGATTTAAATCACATTTAAGGGGGCGCTCTGAGTAACTTCCAATAATTCAAATTGCTATATTTTTTTGTTTCTTGCTGATACGAATTTTTTTGCTTAAGTTTAATCAAGATGAACACCAGGCAAGCATTTTTGCAAAGTTTTATGAGTCTCGGAACATTTTAGCAAATTTTATGACTGCATCAAAATTGAAATTTTGAAAAATTTGACTAATTTTTGAAATGACGTAGCTCAATGGTGCCTCAACCAAATTTAACAATCTATAGCTTAAATTAAAGACAATTATCTTGCCGAGGTGCCATTTTTGTCGAATTTTCGTTACCGGCGACAAATTTTTAGTTATTTTAAGTTCTATCAAAAGTGACGTTTTAAAAAGCCTATCATATTGAGCCAATTCATAATAATTACAATTCAAGAAGTTCGGCACCTCCATATACGTCTGTTTTAACAGTCTGCAAAGTTTCAAGCGGATCGGTTTTCGCAGCTGATAGTAATCTTAAAAAAATGGACGCTATAGCCCATTTTCAGAAACCTGAAGTTTGCCTACACATACGTATTTTCCAAAAAATAGAGCTAATTTTTCTGTACTAAAATCCGTTGAGAAAAGTTTCAGAAGCCAAAAAGTAGCTAACGAAAAATTAGTTTGAAAAATAGTGCATTTTTGTCAATATTGGTCAACGTATTTTGGAAATTTTTTTAGAAAGGTTTGCCTACACAAACGACTTTTTGAAAAGTTGCAACTAGCAATTAGCTACAAAAAACTGTTTCAAAAAGTACAAAAAGCCATATAGAATTTTTTGGTATATCGATTTGAAGATTTTTTCCCATTGAAAAATAGGTTAAAATTTCAAGTTGAACCAAATTGGACGTTATATACATCAAATGAAAGCTAATTTAATTTGCAACAACTTTTCTTCTTGAGTTTATTAACAAAAACTTACGTGAAAAAGTTTATCGCCCAAAGTCGGTTATTCAGAGCGCCACCTTAAACAGCAACCTGATAGCTGGTTGGACGGAGCATTTAGGCAAGAATCGTAAAGCCAGCGGTTCGATTCCCCGCTTTCAGATATTTTTCTTAATGTCGATTTCGAAGTTACTGCCTGTGAGATTGCGAAAAGTCTATGCATAGAAAACTGAGAGGTACCTAGCGTTCTATTGTTAATCAACACAAGAAGTTCCACCTGCCCAAAATTACATTAAAGGAAGTAAAATCTGAATAAGTATATACGCGGACTTTAATGAACAATTAAAACATTATTTAAGGGGGTAGTGTCGCGAAAGCACTTTTGCTCATAGGTTGTGAAAAAAGAGCTTTTTCCTTAGAAATAGTACGTTCAATGAGAAGCTAGTCTAACGCTGTATGGGGTCAAGTAATTACTGCCAGACATCATACTACCAATATCGACAAATATCTTGGACCAAGCGTCATTAGTAAGCCAGCCATCACACAATAGGGACATCAAAGTTCGACAAATCAAGCCAGATATTAGATTGGCCAGCTTGTGGAGTACACATAATGTATAGACGCGCAATTTTTTGCGACAAATAAGAAAAAAACTGAATGTACGTTTTTCTTTTGATTTTAAAATGCGCGTCTAGATTTTTCACAAATTATCATTATTGCTATAAGTAGTTCACAGTTGCGGCACAGTTTCATAGTTCAAACAGGTATTACTCCGCAACCACTCAAGCAATTTGCACTAAATTTTGTGTGCATAAACTACAACATATGTGCTATCAGTCTGTGTAAACAAACTAAACAGAAAGATTAATAAATGTGACGAAAATATGGAATGTGAATAGGTTTTCAAAACGTTATTTTTCCGACTTTGTGACATCATTCAAACCATGTGCTCCGCCAATTTTGCAGAAACTTGGCAGAAACATTTGCGTTTAGATAAGTTTTCAAAATAAAGAAAGAACTGTTTCTAACATTTCACTAAACAAGCACTTTAGTCGACGAGCGTATATAATTTTCACACGATGACATTTTAGTTCTCTGTGGACTGTCGCAACACAACAGTACAACACGAATGAACACACACGCTCGTGAGCCGAGGTGCAGAACAGCACAACCTGCACAGAACACGCGTACGCACATACGCTACGCACACACACACACACTCAATATACCTACGCACATTTGCGATATCCTGTCAAGCTGCTGTGTATCGCAACGGACGTCAATGCATTGGTCCAACGAAGCCTTCAGTTTAATGCACTGAAACTAAGCATGATTTACATGCAGTTTTGGTTTCAGTGCATTGACTGAAATTAGTATGCACGGCCGCTGAGGCGGCTGCGCAACAACTTTACAGTCGCGCAAATTCGACTGCTTTCGCGACACTACCCTTAACGGAGTAGCTGTAAAGGCTGTTTTTTGCATTGCCTGTGTGCGTGTTATAATTTTGTTTCATTTTCTACATCAGTCTTTCGTTAACAATTTGCTATTGCAATTTTTTGAAATTCTGAAAGTATTAATATGGATTAGGAGTGTTTGCATCAGTGGAAAACAACACGAATATTTTTGCTAACAAGCAGCTGATTTTATTCGACATAATTTTCCTTAAAATGTCGTGCTGAAAAAGATTCTATCTAACTTTAGAGAGATTATAAGTAGTGCACGCAATTTTGCAAGAAAACAGTTTATCACTCGAAACTTGAAAACAGGAAGCTTGGATTTAAAACTTGAATCCACACTCAATTCGCAATGATGTCAGGACGCACCATTTGTGGCTTCTTCTATACCACACTGGGACTTTCCGGAGTAATTCTAAATATCATTGTTGGTTGCACTTTTTTCGCCAGCAAAGAATTTCATAAACCCGCTTTTTTTCTAATGGCTAATCTGTGTTTTATCGATGCAATGGAATTAACGGGTAATGGTATTTACGCTGGAATTAGATTACTGTTTAACCCGGACGAATATTATCCTTCGGATAATTGGTATGGTCTAACAGTCATCATTTGGTGGTGGATTGGGGCTACCTTTTTCTCACTAATTTCTTTCAATCGGTACATCGCCATTGGACACTGGACAAAAATGAACGTTTTTTTCAGCAAAAAACTCATGGTTTTTTACATGCTGTTTCCCCATCTTTTTCAATGGGCGCTCAATTTGTGGTACTATTTCGGAGTTTCGGACCAAGTGTTCATATGGCGGGTAAATTTCTTCACGTTCGAGCTAATCAAAGGCTATCCTGGTTTTTTTAATTCGGCTTACGCCCTGACCGCCGCTGCTATTCAGATCTTTTTTAACTGTCTAACTCGACGAGCAATGAAAGCGGCAGCCAGCAACTTTACAGCGGCAACGTTAAAAAAGGAACATAAGCTGAACGTTCAATGCTGGCTGAACAGCGCTTTTTTTGTCTGCTGCACGCTGATGTATCAAGCCTGTTTCTTTGTGATGCAGTTCAACATCATCATACCGACTGTTGACTGGTTCATCGCAATGCACTTTGTGTGGATCGGTAACCATTGCATCAACCCTTGGATCTATCTCGCCTTCAACAAACCGCTTAGAAAAACTCTCACTCGATTTCTGTGTAGATGTTTGCCTACCAAAGCTCGAACTGTGCCTGTGGGCCAGAAATCCACCGTAGGCGATACTGTAGCGTTCACTATTGGTGGAAAAATGGGAACCAACGGGTAAAGCAGAGTTTCTACAAACGTCCCTGACTGTTTTTGTACCTGTTAAGCACGGTTCATACTTATCCTTAACGACACAGGGACAGGTACAAGGACAAATTTTGGTCAGCTGCCTTGAGAAATTGACACACATGTTTCTGCTAACGTTTTCGCATACAATCACCAAGAGACTCCAACTTAATTCATGCGAAAGTTGCCTTATTTGGCCAGGCAATTTTCTTGGAAGCGATTAGGACAAAATTACAAAAACGATAAAGACAAATTTAGGAACAAGGACAAGGACGAGTATGAACCGTGCCTTAGGGTACACCGTAACAATTAACAGGGCTTCAATTTTTGGAACAGTACTGTACGCTGTAAAATAAGAGTTTTGTGTGTTTGTTTCACTTATTATTTGTAGATATTTAGTGAAACTTAAAAAACACTTCAGCACAGCGGCTGAGCCGCCTATATACTATAGAATAATACTGCAACAGCTCAATTTAACACGTATCTTTTGCTACTGTGTATAGTTACACTCGTAAAGCTGGTCCTGGTAGGTCTTGAAAATAAATTACATGGATCTGCTTGTGTGTTCTTGGTGCGTGTTTATCTGAGATTTCAATATTATAGCGTTTACAGCACGCAGCCTAGATGAACGACTGTTACAGTCAATTTTTAAAGTAAGTAAAAGTATGGAAATTGACCAATTTTTTTCTCTCAGCACCACTGCTAATTATGTTATCAGCATGCGGCATTAAGCTGGTAATAACTATTTTGACGATTCTTGCATAACGTGTGTAATTCTGTAGAAAAATGCGTGATGTTTGGTGGGTTAGTAGAAGTTCAAGTTGTTCCACTGTAATCTGCAAAAAATATTCATGACTTACTTTTAAGCGGAGTTACAGGTCAAAGGTCATTTTTAAGCCTTTAGTCGCCCTTTCCGTTGACCTGTTTTTTAAAGTCACGTGTAGGGTTGTTTCAATTATGGAATTATTTTCAATTTCAATGCCATTATCAATTTTTTGCTCAAATATTTTCAATTTCAATACCATTTCAATTTTTTTCTCGGAATATTATCAATTCAATTTCATTTTTGCAAATATTTTCAGTTATTTTTCTACTTTTTTAGCGTAACTGCTGGCTGAGGCTTTTTTAATAAGTAATATTATTATATCTGTTTGTAACTGTTCATCTATAAATACAAAAATGCGCGAAATTACACGCACCGCGCACGCACCTACAGTATTTATGTTGTAAATGAGAATTAGGGCCTATGAGACTCGGGGGCTGTGGTGTAGTGGTTAGCATTCTTGTCTTCGAAACAAACGGGCAGATTCCCGGCACCTCCATTTCTTTCATTCTTTCAAATTCGGGTCTCCATCTTTCTTTCAACATTTAACCAGAACACGTGGTTTTCTAACAATCCTAGAGTTACGAGCGTCGAAGAGAAGAAGAAGAAAAAATATTAACTTCAAAACGTACGCCGGATTTCCGTGACTGTGACAACAATAGTTCGTAAAACCGTCATTCAAGTTCACAAAACATTTTATTAAACTCACTGTGTTACGAAACCCAATGATATCCATGTTAAATCAATTTAGTCCAGTGGTAGTTTTGGAAAGGGGTCAGACTAAAATTAAGCCGCTGACGTATTTTAACTCGTTTAGTCCGTTTAACCCATTCCTAAACCTCGGACTAAAATAAGTCCTGTCCGTTTAACCCGGTAAAGGAATAGGCCCTAAGTTTCTTTGACTTTAGTATCATACAAGATAATACAACTCCTAGCTTTATAGACTCCGCTTACATCTTTACTTACTTACTTACTTACATACTTACTTTGTTACATCTTTGTTATGTGAATCTCCAGGTTGGAAGATTGCTCCTTTTAGGGGCTGCTTGTTTCTGTTGTACCACAGCACAACAGGTCTTTAATTTTGATTCTGGCGTTATAACACTAAGCTGTGTAAGATTTGCGTCTGTCTGCGTGTTAAACGTCAGCTCATATGTGTATGTGCGTGTGTCACCTAAATTTTCAGTGTATTTGTTGCTTAATCCTATTCAGCTTCCCTGAACTTGCTGACTGTTCTGCTATTAGATCGAAATGTCGGGTCGAAAATTTTCAAAAAGGAGAAGCCGGTGTGGATTCGAACCACCAACCTTCCGATTACGGATCGGATGCCCTACCAACTGAGCTAACCGGCCACATAAAAACAAGTGATATAAAGCAGTATCAAGTAGAATGCAAATCAGAGCTACTCAACAAGTGTCAATCTGAACTGAACATATAAACGGCAGTTAGAGCTTCAATGTAAATTGAAATAAAATTAAATTCAATCGAGAATCTCCTATAAGCACCGTGGGTGGTTACCAACATATTTAATGTTTCTGTGTCTCTTGGAAAAGTGCTGGTGAGTGGTGATTAGTTAGCGTGACCAGTAATTAACGGTTCACCTCGGGAACGTCTGGGTCTCACATAAAACTTATATTTAAGTAAGAATATCGACGTTTTTGTACGAGTGTAATTTAGGTATTTGTACGTTTAAGTACATTTTGAACAGATACTTTAATTGGCGGAATTTTATATTTCGTGCAAAACGTACTCACTCAATTGTCATTCAATACACTATGCACTTATCACTCAGTAAAAGATCTCGTTCGTACATAATGTGTTGTAAGATAAAAATACTTCAAGTTTTGGTTGCATAAACAACTTTATTGTAAGATAATAAAAACGCTTTGAATCTTTTGCATACACATGTTGCTGAAAAACAGTACCTCAATATTTCGCATACACATTTTGCAGTAACACAGCAGGTTTTAGCTGACCTACTGGTCAGCTTACTTGAAAGTAATTCTTAATACTTACTGAAGGTTTTGCCGCAGATTGGGCTTGTTTAATTTTAACCTGATATCCATTGTTAAGCTTCGGACCAAACTGAGTCCATTCGATTGACAATTTATTAACAAAGGTATTGAAAGAAATCGTAATGTGTTTACAATAACAAAGATACCTACACTCAGTTGAAAATAATAATTGAAATTAGACAATTTCAATATCAATTACGTTTCAATCATGGCTGTTCACTAACACACGCTACATGCACAAACGGGTATACAGACTAGACTTCGTTCGAGCAACAGACATGCTGTGAAGTCAACCAGCCCAGCATAATTGACATTGAAATTGAAAGTATAGTTTCAGTTTCAATTAAAATATTTTCAATTTCAATACCATTATCAATTTTTGACCAAATTATTTTCAATTTCAATACCATTATCAATATTTAGGCTAATTACTTTCAATTTCAATATCAATTAATGATTGATATTGAAATTGAAATTGAAAGTGGGTTTCAATGATTAAATGAAATAATTGAAACAACCCTAGTCACGTGTCCCCATTCCCCAAGTCAATGTTTTGAAATTGACATTTGTATATTCCTTGTGGTAACTTTGTCTGCTGAACACAAATCCGGTGTCTATTTTTGTGCAGAAACACCGCTACAGCTCCTTACTTCCTCAAAGGGCAACAGGGAAAAATTATTCACAAGAGAGATTTATGTAGAAATGTTATAATCCGGGGGTTACCCCCTGGTCTAGGCAGGTTTTCTCGCACTCGTACAGACACATATATCTTCAAAATTCACTTCAACTCACATTTTACAATCGCAAATTTAAGCCAAGACACGCGTTTATTCATATTTACATTCGGCAGTTTTCGAGACTTCGCAAAGGCTCTGAGTAGCGCCTTTGAGTTCAGAAATTACTAGAAAGGCTGCCAGCAGTTTCTCTGGCTCGCTGTTTGGCTTACAGCGTAGTAAAATCGTGACTCAACACAAGAAATGTGAATATGAATATACGCATTTAGATCCTGAAGTTAGGAACCGTGTCAAAAATATTTCGCATATACGCCAAATTTCAATACGTTTTCAATCGTATAAATTGAATTCGTATATACGATTTTTAAATCGTTTATACGAATTTCTTCAGGTTTAAATTAAGCTCAGCATAGTAATTTAATACTTGTAGCATATTGCACTGCACACTTTACGGATAACAATGTAAACAAAATAAAAAATGACAATACGATTTTAAAATCGTATATACGTTTTCAAAATACGAATTGAAAATCGTATATACGGTTAAACGTATAAATATTTTTGACACGGTTCCTTATTCACATTATAGAGCCCAAATTCAGCCTTTTATTGAATAATTCAAGTTTCTTTATAGTTTTTGAACTGAGATTTTAATGGGGAACGTATTCTTAGTCTGATCGGTTGCTTCCAAAAATATATATTTCTCTATCGTGTGGTCTGGCTCATATTCAGTGCGAGCTGGTGAAGACGACGAAACCGGGGGGTGGTGCTGACGCTTTTGAAACGGGGCTAAGTAGTTAGGACGTCATGCACCGGTCAGAGTAGGAATAGGCTCCCCTGAGCTAGGACTAGATTCTGAGCTAGGTTTTTACTTGTTTTCTTCATATTT
>JASANF010005516.1:0-15346 GCA_030248245.1 Trissonchulus sp. WLG1_4
ACCGAGAACTAGTGTACATGGAGCCTCTAGCTAATCATTTTTGTCGGTACTGTATTACCACTAGTATGTAGTCAACATGAGTCAAACACTCAAACTATGTAAGACGTTGAAAAAATAACTCCACCCTTCCTGTCGTTGGTTTTCATGAATTCACAAAAAACAGACTTGTTTGCCCAGAAGCCTTCTTTTCCAAGGCAAAACTCTGATTGAATTAAAGGCGCTAGGTTGAAGTCATTAACGGTGTCTGCTGTCACATGGCAAGGCACTTTTCTGGCTTAGGTTGAGAAGATCGTAACAGGAAACTACCATTTTGTTTCGCTGTCGGTCATAATGTTTCATTGAAAACAAACAATGGCGGAACAGAAACGAAAGTTAGGCCTCATTCCTATGACATCAATTTCTTGTGCAAAAGATTGACCTATTGAGGCATGCCGTTTTCTTGGAACATCTTAGAAGCAAAACGATGAGGATAAGGACATGCGCGAGTATGAACTTGTTTTTAAACGGTCTTTACTTATTTTAGTACCAGGTTAAGGAATGGGTAGATTGGACTAAACGGACTAAACAAGTCAAAATTACAGCCTAATTTTTTAAGCCGTTTGTCCGATTAAAATTAACCCTTTTGTTGGGCCCTTAATCATTATGACATAGAAATGTTTATAAAAAATTAAAAACCCATATATATTTTTTTAAATTATTCTAGTTGTTGTCTGAGCTGTTTAAAGAACGCAACGGTCAATACGACAAAATCGGGTCTAAACATTGATTTGTCATTGCAACCCCAAATTCCGTAAAATAAATAAAGATGGCAAATAGCGAGCACCGCCCTTACAAATTTAAAAAGGTCGTATTTTCAAAATGTAACAAAAATTTAAAAATAAGTTGAATTTCGAGACATTTGTTTATTACTGACAGCTGCTGTCAAATTTTCACGCCAGCTTGTTGTCAGGGAAGTCATCGTGACAACAATTTAAAAGACAGAAACTTTCAATCTCCTTCCTCAGGCAAAAAAAGTGTTCGCTTAAGCGGGGGGGGGAAACCCAAGTCAAAAATCAAAGTTCTCCAATTTTGCTTATTTTCACACATGTTACTCCCCTAAGGTACCCAAAACTCAGATAAGAACATTTAAGCTAGAAGGTGCACTTTTTGGTTCAGTGCGTTTGTCAGCGTATTTACACATTTACATATGACAAAAGCGCGCAAAAAAGCCTAAAAGTAGCCCTTAGTTCGACAGTTCTAACAAAAACCACATCAAGCCAATCAGGCTGAAACTTGGCATAGTAGCAGCCCACATGTATGCGCAATCCGGATTTTTATATGTATGTATTTTCAATTTTAAAATCGCGGGCGAAATTTGAAAAAATGTCCGTTTTTAGGCCCGCCAAATTAGAGTTATTTTAGATTTGGCGTCATTGCTCAGGCCATGAACAAAAATTTTAAAAAACGGATCATAGAGGTTGAGAGATGACGTTAAGCTATCGAATCACTAAAAAAATCAACTTCGTCTGTTTTATCAGCCATATGAATGGTGATAATATCATACGTCAGGGGTTTCTGAGATCACTGCGAAGACGAAACCTGCTTATTATCATTATCATTATTATTAGGTTAATATATATTGTAAATATTGTAAATATTGTAAATATTGTAATTATTATTATTACAAGACTAGTGCGTCTAGTTTAGACTAGTTAGACTAGATCTACAACATGAAGTCACGCAGTTGTTAACAATAAAACTTGTTTGGAAAAAATTTCAAAATTCAAACTTGAGTCAAAGTTGACTTGCAATGCGATTTGATCGCATATGAGGTGATTCCAGGTAGTCAACAGAAGGGAAAAATTCCAGGAGCCATAACTTTTTATACGGTTGTGGTATCGACGTGAAATTTTTTTTAAATGCTAGCGCTTGTCAAGAGCTATCGATTGATAGGTCGCACGATGACGTAAAAACCAACCAATGTTCCGTATTAATTAATTGTTAAACGCTGATTTAACGTGGCGTCCGTCAACGTCAAGTAAGGTGTCATTCGAAAGCGCCTGAAGTTCTGAGCAGAATGCTGTCAATTTCGTGTTTCTACGTCAACGTTGAAGCAAGTTATAACGGTTTCAAATTTTCCGAACTTTTGGTCAATACGCATATGGTGTGAGTAGTCGCGGAGGAATTTTTTCGAACAAAATGTTTTCTAAAAAGAACTTTAGGCAATAACTTTTTCCAGGGACCACGTAAAAGGTTCTAGTTTTCACTATTAGATAGTGCAGACTATGGGCTTTTATTTGATACCAAAAAAGCTATACGTTAACGCTGACTTATATACAGAAAATGCAAAATAAAATTTTTGAATAGAAAAAATTTCAGATTTAGACCCATATGGCCGGCTCCATGGTCACTGATGGAGTAAAAACTGTTTTGTGTAAGGATCACAGTTATATGGATGACTTCATGGAAGCGTTTTTTTTGTTATATCAATGGTAACACGGACGTTACGTAACATTTTTGAAAAATACTCAGTTTACGTAAAAACTTTTTACGCCATAACTATTTTTAGCTAGCTGGTAAAAAGTTCTAGTTTTCGGCATCAGTTAGGATATATATAAGAACAGCTTTCATTTGACACCATAAAAACTATAGGTTACCGCTGACTTATGTGCCGAAAAACGTAAGATTAATTTTGACAATAAAATAACTCCAACTTTATTGACCTGGAACCAGAGAACCGGGCCACGTCCACCATAATGTAAGCTTATTTCATGTTTAGAACATCAACGCCAACCCTTCCAAAGCCATCTCACCCTATTATTATAATTATCACAAAAAATAGGATAGTTTTAAAGATGGTAATTAAAGATGGTAATTATTAATATTATTAATCCTTTGGCTTCTTATGTTGCCACTTTTTTGTGTGAAATGCTTTATGGATATGAACCAAACTTTGGTGGAAGGGTCCCCCCCTTGAGTACTTGCACCCCCCAACTTGATGGACTCGTGGCCCCTCGGGGGGCCGGGTCACGTGACCTTGAAAACTGGATCTGGTGTGTATGGACGAAACCTGTTGGGTTTATGTTTCAGCCATTAGGGGGTGTAAAAAGTGGGTTTTAGGGGTCGAATTTTCGAAATTTGGATTTTGACGTCCCTAGGGGTAATTTGGGCCCCGGAACAGGAATCCGAGGTCCATTTTCGTCTAGGACCCCTCTGGACCCTTCCATGACCCCCCTAGGGCACCCTGCCCAGGGGGTCCCCAGGGGTCAAATTTTCGAAATTGGGATTTTGACGTCCCTAGGGGTAATTTGGGCCCCGGAACACGAATCCGAGGTCCATTTTCGTCTAGGACCCCTCTGGACCCTTCCATGACCCCCCTAGGGCACCCTGCCCAGGGGGTCCCCAGGGGTCAAATTTTCGAAATTGGGATTTTGACGTCCCTAGGGGTAATTTGGGCCCCGGAACACGAATCCGAGGTCCATTTTCGTCTAGGACCCCTCGGGACCCTTCCATGACCCCCCTAGGGCACCCTGCCCAGGGGGTCCCCAGGGGTCAAATTTTCGAAATTGGGATTTTGACGTCCCTAGGGGTAATTTGGGCCCCGGAACACGAATCCGAGGTCCATTTTCGTCTAGGACCCCTCTGGACCCTTCCATGACCCCCCTAGGGCACCCTGCCCAGGGGGTCCCCAGGGGTCAAATTTTCGAAATTGGGATTTTGACGTCCCTAGGGGTAATTTGGGCCCCGGAACACGAATCCGAGGTCCATTTTCGTCTAGGACCCCTCTGGACCCTTCCATGACCCCCCTAGGGCACCCTGCCCAGGGGGTCCCCAGGGGTCAAATTTTCGAAATTGGGATTTTGACGTCCCTAGGGGTAATTTGGGCCCCGGAACACGAATCCGAGGTCCATTTTCGTCTAGGACCCCTCGAGACCCTTCCATGACCCCCCTAGGGCACGCTGCCCAGGGGGTCCCCAGGGGTCAAATTTTCGAAATTGGGATACTGACGTCCCTAGGGGTAATTTGAGCCCCTGAACACGTCCTCTACCTAGAATAGAGGGTCCTTTGCTTAGAATAGAGGGTCCTCTACCCACTGTCGGCAACCCGTTGATGTCACCCGACTTGTTTAATTGTTTTTAAGTTTGAACTATATAATTTGTATTGTAATCAGTGTATATTTTGCTATTTTGCCAAGTTATCGTTTTTGTATATTTAAGTGCACAAGTTTCTAAAGCTAAGTTATTGTTCAATTTAAACTTAAGTTTATATAGCCAAAACATATTTATTACAATATTTATGCTGACTTTGAAGTAAGTACAGTTAGTAGAAAGCATAGCATAAGTAAGTTTTGAAGTTAGATACGCATTAAAACTGCTAGGTTGCACATCGGAATTGCGAGGTTGCACATTGGAACCGCAAGGTTGCACATCGGAATCGCAAGGTTGCACTTTGGTACTGAGGTTGCACATCGGAATGCCATTTGGTTGCACATTGGAACCCAATCGGGGTCCCGGACCCCCCCATACCCCCCCCCCCGCGTTAAACTGTGGGGCACGCCCCTCCCAGATTTAAGATGAAGACAAGACCCACTCAGATTTGACCCATCGGTACAAGCCTCGTTGCTGAAAAAGTGCCTGAAAATTAAAAAATCGCTTCAGAAATGAGCAAATAGCGAAAAAATTTGCTAAAACTATCAGAATTTTGCAAATAATTTCCTTTTTTTAGACAAACATTAAAAATAATATATAGCGCTTTTGTCGGTTCAACCGAGAATTCAAGTACAATGTACATGTATGGACGTCAGTAGCTAATTTTGGCTAACAAGAAACAAGAGCTCGGAAAAGCTGTTACATCACTCTGCAGCGGGTACATTAGGTTGAAAATATCATCAAAACAGAAAAATTTAAGGTAAAACTCAAAGATTTATACCCAAAATTTTTGACCAGAACTAACCCGCATAACCCGCGGGTTGGAAAATCTCAACCCGACCCGACCCGCACCAACCCGACCCGATTGCGAACTCTACACAGTACACAGATGTATATAAGTGAGAAAAATAGCTCCCTTTAACTTAACTGATCCGCCACACCCACAGATGAGCCTCCACCACCATTCAACCGTCATTTTTAAAAATTAACAATAAATGATTCCGCTGGAAAAAATTTGCATGTATATACAAATTTGTAATGCCTCCACTTTCGCGTTCATAGTCTAAAATTAGAGTCCTGAAAGTAGTCAGTTTCTAACATTGTAGACATATACTCATTGTAGTTGCAAGAGAATAGTGTCACTTTGTCGACAAAATTTAACTTCTAGTTCTATGTAAGGAGCCATACTAGCAACCTTCTCGAAATAATCGAAATAAGACACAACAAACCGAAGCAAGGAAAACTTTTCAAAGATCCATTTCCCTGCTAACGGTCGGGTCGGGCCGATGGCCCCAAGCAACGGGACAGGTCAGGAAATTGGCTGGAGTAGGCCTTTACTGCCAATTGTGTTTGTTCGTGGCTGTGATGCGCCCCCCTTCAAATTTTGCCTAAAATATGTCAGGTCATCCGAAGATCGTGTTTATATAAGTCATAGCCATAGTCATAGTGTAAGATAGTGATCGCATCAACCATCGCATCCTGCACATCAAAATGATGAGCAGAAATGAGTCACCCGCCTCTGATATTCTTTTTGGCTACTTCTTTATATACTGTGTGATGCGTTGACACGTATATAAAACTAGCACGTTTTGCGAGTTAGTTTAAACTAATTGTCGAGAGATTTCGTACCGACATGCTTACAGCCCCGAGACTATTCTACGACTATAAAACAAGGCACCAAAATACCCGCACTTCGAACATGTCAGCTTGCAAAATGGTTCTCTTTGTGCATCTTGCTCTTAAAGTCACCGTTTTTAGTTCAAAACTAATAACTTGCTGCACAAACCGTTTCTATATAATGAGCACTTTCAATTTCAAGACAGCAAGACTAATGTTAAAGCATAGTCTGGCTTCTAGATTTTACCATGTCTTGGTAAACAATCGATAATAAACAACCTAGAAAACAGTGTTGCGACAAATTTTACGAGGCCGTCAAAAATAATGTTACCAAGTGTTACGTTAATCACTTAAAATGGGCACAGACAAAAAACCAACCAAAAAACTTTTCAATCGCATCAATACAATACTATCGACTATCAGCCCTAAATCTGGCTGCATGAAAACGGTGAATAAACGGTATGAGTAATTATGACTCACAACTACTTTCCAATTTGATTATTTCAAACTAAACTGTGTATATACCTGCCGCTGCCCTGCCTATTGATTGCGTATAATATGTATATAGTATTTAAAAATATTGGATGATACAAAAAACACACAAGATTTTTTTCACACACACACTCACACAGTCTCACACACGCACAACACAACATCAACATGTCTGTTCTATTCTCTTAAAACTTAAAATCTCAGAAAAAGTAGTCAGTTAATTTAAAATTTCCCAAAAAAACGAAAGAATCATAGAAAAATAAGACCTACTTTAACAAGTTTCGGTTTCGCCACGATGGCCTACACAATATATACAAAAATTATCTGGGCTTTTTCATGAGACTCACACTGCCACTGCTACATATATATATATATAGTATATACTACAATACAATACTATATACCTGCTACAACACGTGTACAATGATATTTATATAGAAATTATATATATACACGAACCAAGCCATAAACAGAGGCTGGACTGAAATCTAACCAAAACTTATTATATGTATATATAATGTATAATATCTAAAAAAACGGACTGAGTTGTGTGCACTTTTATGAATAAATTATTATGTTACAGTATAATAGGTTTATACGAGAAAATTTCACCATCTGTCAGTAAACAGATTTGAAGCTGAAAAACAACCTCAAGATAGATCATTATCCACTTTTCAGGCAGAGCACACAGCAAAATCTGTAAATAGAACTTGCTAAAAATTGCCCCCGGGATGATAATGATGATGTTAGTATGATAATATCAATCAGCGGACAGCTAAAGAAGAAAGAACTAGGAAAAATATTTATAGATATATGTATGTGCAAGACGAAAATCTAGCAACATCATAACACTGCAGGTCTGTAGTCAATTTTGACGAAATTTGACTTGAAAGTTGCTGACGTTTCACATTAAATTCTGAAAATACAAAGCCCCTTTTATACCAGATATATAAATGATGATACATTTTAAGATATGTAAACTTGTTTGCAGATATACGGTAGAATATTCTTCGACTTTTGTCAATTAAAACCAGTTTCATAGACCAAATTATCAAAACATTTATATTCTAATTACTATAAGTCCACATCTGAAATGCTTTTTTGCATATATACTTAACTAAACCATTTTGCATAACCGAGCGTTACATTTCCAGTTTTTACTAGCCTTGTCACTTGTCAGTCGTCAGTACATCATAGGAGCCCCTTGGTTATTAAATACCAACATGAAAAAATATCTTAAAATCTTAAACTTGACGCATTCATGTGAGACCCAAAGATCACACAATTGAATGAAGATTAAAATAGATAAGCTACATGAGTCTTCGGAAACGCCTTCATGCTAGTGAAAAGTTCATGAAATGCAGATAATTTAAAAAAAAAACGAAAAGAAACGTCGCGATACGATCGTTTTACTTGTTGTTTATTGTGACCTCACAAGCACAGCACTGGAAATAACCAGAACAATCATATTTAGATGGGTAGTTTTTCTTGCCCTGCTTGCGGCGAAATAATATGAAGACTAACATCAACAGCAACAGCTTCTATCCAATTCTTTAAAATGATAGACAAACATAATATGCCGAGGACAGTGACAGCCAGAGCGGAGGTACTATATATACAGTCTAATTAATGATGATCACTGAATACAAGATTTTTCAAAATATGAAATTACATAAATATATATATCCTGCTTAAAAATAATCACTTGTTGACACCTCCTTTAGAGTCTATTTACACGCCACAATTAGCACTTTACTAGCTTCATCTATCAATTAACTTTTAATTGTAGCCTGTAGGTGTTATTGAAACGCACCGACACTTACATAATCGCAGTGAATGTTAGCCGGTATATAATGTAATGAAGAATATAGAGGGAAATTGATCAAAATCAAATATATAGAAAAGCTTAAGGCGCACGCCTCACACACAAAAACTAACAGGCAGATATATATACTCATAAGTCCATGTGCATATTACATCATATATATAATATATACACCGCAGTAAATCTGTTTTCATTGGGAGCAATGAAACAACACGCTATATAATGAAGCTCAATTACTGTAAATGTGTGGAGCTGCCGAAATTACACGAGCTAAAAACCAACAAAATTTAATGCTGGCCTGCAGAAAATAAAGTTCTGCCAAGGCTCTATAGTATTGCAAGCTACTTAAAGAAAAAGAAAATTTAGTTCCGCGTTTCACACGCAGCAGCAATATCCTGTGCAATTAATTACTATAGCTATAGATATACGAGGCAAAAAATATGACTTCACAATTTCACAGGTTGATCGCGTAAAGTTGGCTCACAAGTCAAAATAGAGCTTGATACATAAAGGAGCCAAAAATACGCCACAATGACCCTAACATCTGGATCAGTAGCACAGCTAAAAATATTCTAACAGCTTGCCAGTTGCAATAGCAGCAGCGTGTCGTTGGCTTAGCAGCTTGCTATGAGCAGCCAGCTATGAATCAAAACAGAAGAACATACGTGAAATGCCAGCGTGTGTATTTATGCCAAAGCTGTCAAAAACAAATCCATTATGCATTTTGTGCTGTAACCCCACGGCTTCGGCTTACCTTCATAGATTTGATGCATAATTGGCGTTCCATTCGCGGCTGAGTGGCAGTAGTTGCGTGTATGCGCCAGAAATTTTTCTCACAGATGCTGCAAGGCTGGTTAAAATACGCCTGCCCTGGCTGCTGACTGCTAACTTCCACTGATGCCTTGAAAAAAAACACTAAGCCTAGATTTAGCTGACTGGCGAGAGCTACAGCTAGCTAGCGCCTGGCCGACATCAATACAGGCAGAATGATTAGCGGCGCTGTACACGTACATACACGAGCCTAGCCACACACACGGATATATATAATATGCTGCATATATATATATATATATATATATATATATATATATATATATATATATATATATATATATATATATATATATATATATATATATATATATATATATATATATATATATATATATATATATATATATATATATATATATATATATATATATATATATATATATATATATATATATATATATAATGTGCATGTTTGCGTATATGCATATATATGTGTACAATAGACACAGTGTAAAAACAGACAAAGAAATAAAACATTCCCAAATGCAGGCTGCTAAGCAACATTCTCACGAATTAAATAAAATGTATAGGACTGACTACCCAAGCCTGTCTGACGTCACAAGCCTGCCTTCCTGAGAATTCAACATTCAAGCCGAGCGGCACAACGCGCTCTAGTCAAAAAAATAGAAAGAATGGACACAACGGGGGAACGGAATTCGTTTTAAGGGGGTAGTGTCGCGAAAGCAGTAGATTTTTCGCAACTGTAAAATTTTATCAGTAAGAGATAAGACACCGTTCTTCTTAAAAATATAGACACCGTTCTATAGACATCTTAGACACCGTTCTTCTTATATTTTAAAAATATATGTCATATTCCGCCGCCCCCCCACCGAAATTTTTCCCGACTGAAATTTTACACATGGGTCCCTCGCCCTCCCCCCTTTGGTTTTTATGGTCCGGCCGGAAATTTTTTCTGATGCGTCCCCAAATGACCAAATTTGGCCTAAAAATCAAAAATTTCTCCCAATTTTTTTCCTGGGGGCTGCCTCCCTGCAACTCTGTGGCTTACTATTCCTTGTTATTATATTATCTTTCATCAAAGCCTATATTCATGTATACATTTGCATGTCTACACGAGTATATTATGGTGCATTTAGTTGTGTAATACACTGTCTTCTGTCTGATGTGACGCTCCTATCATGTGGTTTATTTTCCTGTCGGAAAAAGTTTCTTATACGTCTCCATTTGACAAAATTCGGTCTAAAAATTGAAAAATTCTTCTATTTTTTCCTGGGTATATACACCACTGGTTTTTACTACAAACAGAATCAATTCATTGCCCTTGATATGGCTGCGGCTATAACAAGATAGCGTAAAGCTGATTTGCATTTTTTACAACCAAAAACGACACAGATTCGCATATTTCGTTCAAAAACAATGCTATAAACCAGGGAAGCATAGAAAGTGAAAGTGGTGCTCAAAACACTACAATTACACAACCGACAGGCCGGCGAGTTTCCAGAACCTAGCAAATCTGAATAGTTGACGAAGTATTTTGACAATATATATATATATATATATATATATATATGTATATATATATATATATATATTATTACATATATATACATATACATATATATATATATATATATTATATTATTATATATGTGTATATATATATTATATATATACATATATATATATATATATATATATATATATATATATATATATATATATATATATATACAGACCACGAATTCACTAAAATGTCACTTATGCAACGGTAGAACAGCTAAAACGGTGTCTATATTCAGGGGCGGATATAAAAATTTTCCATGGGGGGGGGGGGGGCTCGGACCCCGATAGGCCCCCCGACCAATAGGCCCCATTTTTTTGAAATGTGTTAAACTGCACTTGAATGCGATTAAAACGCAAAAAACGACACATAGTCACACATTTCGTTAAAAAACCAATTTAGGACCGAATTTTTATTCAACGTAAAATTGGAGTTCAAAACACCTCAAATTACAAAACCGGCGCGGCGGCGAGGGTGCACCAGCTAACAAATTGAAAACTGTAAGAAGATTTTTGGCACTACGAACCATAAAATTTACCCCGCTAAAACAGCTTAAGGGGGAAATTGCGTTTTTAGGTGTTTTTTTTAAACTACCATAACTGCACTTAACCTCAACAAAAACTAGAGCGGTCTTTTTCACATTTTTTTACACCTTCTAGCTTTAAAAAACTATATTTAAAAGCAGATTATCTTTTGCAATTTTACTGCTGCAATCATTTGAATACACCCCATCAGCGGTTTTTTTGACTAATTTTTGCGCCACAGTTATGAAACTCAAGATCAGCCAACAACTACTAAACTTTTTGCAGTTATGCACTGACATAATATCCCCACCCGTTTTTTTTGATATAGTTGATAAGTCGTTTCTACGTTGAGAAAATGACATTTTTCTGCAAAAATCACGTAATTTGACTTTTCTCTAAAATTTTCAAAAGCCCATAACACCGATTCTACAAACTATTTTTAGAAAAGGAAAAAAACGGGTGGGGATATTTTCCTAAAGATAATGTGGTTAAAGTTTCGAAGCCGTAGTCTGTTTTTAGCTTGAGTTTTGTGGGCGCAAAAATTACACTGAAATGTCAAAAACCACGAAAACGACATTACCCCCTTAAATGATACACGTAACAGCAGGGTTGGTTTTTTCCGGAAAAAAATTATGGCCGGAAAAAAACGGTTTTTTTCCGGTTTTTTCCGAGTTTTTTTCCGATGTCCAAAAGTGACGGTAAAGTAGTTCTGAAGTGTAATTTTACGTTTTGCGTCTTAGCAACTTCATTATTACTCACTGGTGACTCTTCAATGGTTATTACGCTTCTTCGGCACGAGAAATATGCGATAACTACCACAATAGCCAGTGCTTCTGTTTTAAAGTTCGTCTAATTGGTTAGGGCTGGGTAGAAAGGAGCTTAGGACTAAGGTGGGGTAAGTTTGCTGTCGGTTTGTCAGTTGTTTACTGAGGGGGTTCTAAAGTCGACAGACAAGAAAATGGTCCTGGCATTGCAAACTGCAAAGTGTATTCAAACCAGGGTTTTTTATTTAATCTGAAAACTTTAGGCCACTTGGCCTCAGGTCAGGTCCAAAATTTTTTTAGGCCAATTGACAAAAAGCTTAGGCCAACTCATTTTTTGCATTTTTGCAAAAATCTTTTACAAAAATGAGCATAGGATATTGTACAGTGCTGAGTGGTGTAGCCAGAAACAAATTTTTGAGGGAATCAACTTTTAGAATTTCATAAGTGTTGTGTTAAAATGCAGTCAAGTTAACAGCAGTTTAACAAAAAAAAACGACACATATTAGATATTAGCATATTCGTTCAAAAATGATGCTTTTTGTTACTAGATCTAGAGTGGCAACATTTTTTTTGCTCGAACGACTAAAAATTACACAACAGCTGGCGGATTGGCGAGGATCCAGACGATTTATTATATTACGGACCCTAAATTCTCAAAAAAATGACAATTTTCTACCATAAAACAGCGACACTAAAACACACTATATACATTACAGAAAAAAGTATATATATACCCAGAAAAAAGGTTCGGGGGATTGACTTTTCAATTTTTTGTAATGTGTTAAAATGCACTTTTTGGTAATTTTAACACGCCTTACAAACGCAAGATTACTAAACCGCGCAGTTGCAGGGTCTGGGGGCAGCATACATGTAACAGCACCGAAATTTTGGGTACCCCTCCCCCCCTTGGTCGGACCCCCCCTCCCCTTCGTCAACCCATTTTTCACCCCCCTCCCTCCCAAAAATGACGCAATTTTTACCTTTTTTGACCAAAAAACACCGATTTTGACAATTTTTGGCAAAAATTTCGGTAAAAATCGCTTAAATTTTACGAAAAAATGCTAATTTTTTATAAATTTGGCCAAAATTTTTGTTCCGCCGGGACCCTCCCCCCTCTTTTCCCCCTGGCGGGACCCCCCCTCCCTCCCCCTGGACCGAATTTTGGGGGGGGGTCTTCCCCCCCCCATCCCCCCCCCCAACTACATGTATGGGGGGCAGCAACCCCCAGAAAAAATTGGCGACTTTTCCAATTTTTAGGCCAAATTTGGTCAACAACTGGAGAAGTATCAGATATTTTTTTGGTCAAAAAATGAAACAAGGATGGGAACGTCACATCAGACAGTCTATTACACAAGTGAATGTAGCATAGTATACTCGTGTAGTCATGCAAATACAGCATAACGTACTTGTGGACACATGCATGGGCTTTGATGAAAAATAACAAGGTATAGTAAGCCACAAAGTCGCAGGGGTCGGCGGCCCCCAGAAACAAAATTGGGAGAAAAATTTAATTTTTACGCCAAATTTGGTCAATTGGAGACGTATCGGAAAATTTTTTCCATCTGCAGCAGAAAAAGTTTGCCAGCTGGCCTCAATCGCTGAAAAAATTTAGCCCAATCCTGAAAAATTCAGACCATGGCCTTAGCTATGGCCTGAAAAAAAAACCCAGATTCAAACTCTGCCATTCCGGGTGGGTATTTCAGACGACTACCGCGACAACCTAATAAAAAAAGCAGGTATTTATAGTAGTTCGGCTCATGGTTTTTTTTTTGCGTCCCACAGTGCGTCCAGACGCAATGACATTTGACCTTAAAATCTAAAAATTTTCCAAATTTCTTCTGTAGGCTGCAGTAACATATTGAGTCTTTTCGAGTAGCTACTAGGTTTTTCGACACCGCCAGACCCCCTTTGGTTTTTATGGCCGGCTAGAAAAAATTTCCGATAGGTCTCCAATTCACCAAATTTTGCCTAACTAAAATAAAAAATTCTCGAACAAGTTGTCTTGGGGGCTGCCGCTCCAGACATCTGCAACTCTGTGGGTTACTATTCATTGCTGTTATTTTTCCCCCTTTTGTTTATTGGGTCCGACCGGAAAAATTTTCCGATACGTCTTCGATTGACCTAATTTGGGCTAAAAATAAAAAATTCCCCCAAATTTTTTCTGGGGCTGCCGCCCCCAGACCCCTGCAATTCTGTGGCTTGGTGTTCCTTGTCTTTCGGCTAAAAAGTGCATTTTAATCCATTGCAAAATATTGAAAAGTCATTCCCGCCCGAAATTTTTTATGGATATGCCACGTATATCAGAAAGTATATATAGTTCGTAGCTGCCTTATTTTAGAAAAAATATTTCTTGTGAATTTAGGTCCCGTAACATATTACAATACTGTACATACTATGCCCGTTTTTGTAAATAATTTTCGCAAATTGCACAAATGAGTTGGCCTGAGCTTTTTGTCAATTGGCCTAAAAAAATTTTGGACCTGAGGCCAAGTCGTCTACACTTTTCAGACCAAAAAAAACCCTGCTTTCGTCAAAGCCTATGCATTGATGCAAGAGTGCATTATGCTGCATTTGCATGTCCACGCGAGTACATTATGCTACCTTGTGTAAGACACTGTTTTATGTTACGTTCCCATCTTTTGTTTTCAATTTTTCTTTCGGAAAAAATTGCTGATACATCTCCAGTCGAGCAATTTCGACCTAAAAATTGAAAATTTTTACAATTTCTTTTCTGAGCGGTGTCGCCTCCAGACCCAGGTCCCCGCAACTTTGTGCCTTAGCGATCTTGCATTTGTAATGTAAATCCACTGGTTAAAATTACAAAAAATGCAATTTAACCCATAACAGAAAATCGAAGTCATTCAATCCCCCCTTTTTTTCTGGGCACCCAACTTCGGTGATGTCACCTAAAATGTCAGTGACGTTAATAACGTAGTGTATGCACCGATAGAAACACAAGACTTTTACGGTACCACCTGGACGCACTTGTGTGGGAGTGGGACGCAATTTTTATGAACGGGACGCAAAATGGACGCAGTCTCGGATTTGAAAAAAAAAACCCTGGTTCGGCTTACATAAAGTATAGCATCAAGGGCGTACCCTGGGGGGGGGGGTATGGGGGGAATTCCCCCCCCCCCCCGAAATTTTTCCCCAGTGATTTTTTACACAAGGGTCCCCCCCTTTGGTTTTTATGGTCCGGCCGGAAAAATTTTCTGATACGTCTCCAATGGACTAAATTTGGCCTAAAAATCAAAAATTTTCCCAATTTTTTTTCTGGGGGCTGCCGCCCCCAGACCCCTGCAACTATGTGGCTTACGATTCCTCGTTATTGTCTTTCATCAAAGCCTATGCAATATGCATGTATACACAACTATATACATTATGCTGCATGTGCATGTCTACACGAGTATATTATGCTACATTTACTTGTGGAATACACCGTCTGACATCACACTCCCATCTTTTGTTTTAAATTTTGTCGGAAAAATTTCTGATACGTCTGCAGTTGACCAAATTCGGTCGAAAAATTGGAAAAATCGCCAATTTTTTTCTGGGGGCTGCCGCCCCCAGACCGCTGCAACCTTGTGTCCTTTGGTTTTTATAGTCTGGCCGGAAAAATTTTCTGATACGCCCCTGGGTTT
>JASANF010005517.1:0-47997 GCA_030248245.1 Trissonchulus sp. WLG1_4
AACAGCGTCGCCAAAGTGGTCGAATATGTCGAATAATTTGCGGTAAAATTTAAGTACGTTTCTCCCAGATATTGGTTTTTTGACATTTTACCACCATACGCAAGACGTTAGCTTATATTTTAAAGCAAGAGTTTTGGGACCTTCTCTTTTAGTTCAGCCAGGACAAAGCAAAAGGTGAAATTTTGAAATACAGTTTCAGGCAGAAATACTAGGTTGAACTCAATTTAGTAAACTATGGTAACAAGTGACTAGCCATTTAATATATTATCAAAAGGCATTGTGTATCAGCTAAAGAATTGCTAAAGATCATGTGATTAAGTGCAAGTATAATTCCAATACATAGCGTCGGCTAACCCCACACAGCGTCGCCAAAGTGGTCGCATATGTCTGATTTGGGGTGAGATTTCACTACGTTTCCCCAGATACTGGCTGTTTTGACACTCTAAAAACACGAGTACTGTGTAAAGGCACATTCTTAAGGATGAATCCTAGGACATTCCACTTTGTGCTAAGCACTGTAGGCCAAAAAGCAACTTTTTGACCAATAATCAGACGATTAAAATTTGGATGTTTTGGCTGCCACTGCAATGACAGAACTATTCAGAACATCATGAAGTTTAATATTATTGCGCGCTAAATACCTAGTCTATGGTCTAGTCATATATAAACAAGCAGGCCCCAAAAGGGGCTAGGTTCCTTTGTTGAGTGCAAAATCCATACTTGTCACCTTTAACATTTCGCCAAATTCAGCTGCGCCTTCAGTGTGCATTGCGATTCTTAATAATACATGCTACAGTTGCATCAGCGCTTACATAAATATGTAACATACATACATGTACATAAATACATACTGAGTTACTGTGAAAACTTAAAAAAAAGGGCCAGAAACATGTACTATTTACATAGCTGCCGAAACTACTTTACCTACTTCCGAACCTTTTGATTTTTGGACTCAGTTCACTTTTTTGACAAAAATTTTAGTTCAAAACAGATTTTGCAGACAACAGTACTTAACTACTTTTTTTGAAAAAATACAACTGTGGGGTTTGAACCCATGCAATAAGACAGTCCTCTTGAACAACCCTCTTGAACTAGCGCCTTTGACCACTCGGCCACGCTACTTAAAATGATATGCTTACTTGTCACTTCTTCTGGAAAAAATGACATGATTAGTATACGCTCAATAAATATTCAAATTTATAGTTAATAATTATTCCGCCTGAAGGCGGAATTATTGGAATCAGAACGTTCTATGAAATACGTGTACGAAGATTTTGTACGTATAAAATGCCGTATGTTTTCCAATGTGCTAGCTTATAGGAGCCAGCGTGTTGCAACCGTGGGGGGCATGAACGCGATGAACCAAGTATATGACCTAAATTTTAACCCATACAAGTTACATTTCGTCAATTTCATATAGAAAACTAAACGTTTGACAAGATATTAGTGCAGCCCCCCGTTTCGGTTTGAATTCTTTAACTTTGCTACACGTGTCCCCCTTTGATGCAAACTTTGTTTTGTCTCGCAATTGTCTGATTGGTTGTTGGCTTTTAGCCACAGCCAATCAGCGTTTAATGTTGATTTTCGACAAAAGATGCAATAATAAAGACTCTCAGTGGGTCACATTATATAATATGAATTGCAGAAACATAGGGCATATATATTAACAATAAACATCATCGATTTTATTTTGAACCAGAAATTTTAGAAAAACTAAATGCCACTGTTGCAACCGCGGCTTAGTTAAGTCAAGCTGTCTCTACAAGGGAGTGGCGCAGTGGTTAGTGACATGGCCTGGCAAACTCTAGTTGAGTGGGTAGATTCTCAGTCCGGCATCTGCCATTTCTTTTTTTTAATTTTGACGATCTCATTTTCTCTAAATACCAATTAACACTCTACGAAGGAATTTTACTTCTTTTAGGAGTCTACTTGTTTTTAATAGTAATAAACCTACATTAACTTTGCTTTAGCTAACTGAAGAACTAGAGGTTATGCCACATTTTGAAGTTTGAAACTGGAAAACAAATAAGAGTCCAGACGGTCACGTGAATTGCATATGTAGGTATTTTGTCTGAAACATTACATTGGCCAAAAAAAATTTTATTGAACAAAAATCAATCAAAATTACAATTTAAGATCTCTGAAAAATGTTTGTTACAATTGGCTCGTTTAAAATTGGAAACGACTTTGTTTTGAAAAAAAGAGCAGTCAGCTCCAGTACTGACTTTACGTATTAATCATATGCTCAGAACAGCATGTAGCTGCTACTTTTACACTGCGCAGGGTTAGTTTTTGCTGCTGCGCCACAGCGCAGCAGCTCATTTAGAATGGATCTGGGTATCAAAGTACGCAATATGTACTCTTGATACTCAGACTGTTTTTATCACTTCTGCACGTTAGTGCACTGTCAGTGTGTATTAATAATGTCCAGTGAAATTATGCAAATCAGTTTGCATCTACATACATTGTCTGCCTGTGTGTGTGTGCGTGTATGCGTGAGTAAGAGAACTTTTTAGCGTTTGTTGTCTACGACATTGCTCCGGAGACCCTGTTTGTTATTATTGTAGTTATACATTTGCACGATAATAGCAAAATGTCAGATTAAAACTCCGACTTAATCGAACTATTAGTACTAATCTCATTTGAAACCATTGACTCACCTCATAAAATTACGTCTATTTTCACTGCTTGTGAATTAATAATATAACTAAAATTTCATAACACATGCGATAATATTCAGTTCAGACTCATCAAACATTAAAATGCAGTTAATACACGGTTCTATGCATCAAACAGTGATTGTGTCAGTGATGACCACAACGGTACAGGGTGCACAGGGATCGCATTCGCAGCATTAGCTATGGTTTATAAAATAAAAATCATTTAGAATATTGTGAGCAGTCAATACCTTTGCTACTCAGTACTCACAATGGATTGAACTCATTGGCACTGATGCATATTTTTTCTAAATATGTAGTTTCTTATTCTCACTATTTTAATAAAAATGATGGCTCCATTGCTGCGTTTTGTAATTTGCACAATTCATTAATTACATTATGAATGCATATATTGAAATTTAAAAGTGCCACTGAACAAAGTGAATTGAATTTGTCTCCGGTACACAAGCATTTGTTTTTGTAGCCATGTCACTCATTGCTATGTCAAAGCTACATCGTTTACCTAAAGTTTTACTGCGCAGCAGACTTTTGAAATGGGTTACCTTTTACAAAGGGCTTTGATGTTTACTGCTTTGTGAGAACACCTTTTGCACACAGCTTCTGCTTTGTTAGTTAGACTTACATAAGTAAGTAAGACTTAATTGCCATCCCGAAACACGTCAAGAACTTGATTGGCGACTGGCGTCAATTCCTAGTTTAGCACTATAGAACAACATAACATCTCTTTCTTTTTGACGAATGACACCTGTGTCCGTTTCTGGCACTCCAATTGTAACAGCGTTACACCGCTTTTTGTCTTTCTTGAACTTCACGAATTTTAGCTTGAAAATCAGGCGGGGCTGTTTGCGGCGATATAAGCTCAAATTTTGCTGAAATGAAGGCCTTCAATTCATTCATCTGCTTTTGTAGATTTTGCACATGGCTTTCAACACCAGCATTGAAACCCTCAAAATCACGATGAAAATCAAAACTTTTGCTATTATCAGTTTTGCATTGAAACCCTCAAAATCACGATGTAAATCAAAACCTTTGCTATTATCAGTTTTGCATTGGTAACAAAAAACTCAATGTCATCGTTGCCCTCTCCAATTGCTTTGTAAACAGCATTTCACATGTTGAACGTAGAATCGTTTGTTCACACTTAATGCAGCCATCTGAGACACAAATTGCAGCTGACAGCTCTTTCCGAAGTTGTGACCTTCTTCACGCAATTCAACACAATTAGTGATCAGACGTGGCGCAGAATGAGGCCACACTCTTAGGCGGAGTCCCCGTTTTGCATATTTCCCAAAAAGCCCCACTTCCCCCCTGTGTCCGTACGAGAGCGCCTGATTCAGTTAATCGTCAGTTGTGTGAGCCCTAAGCCCTCCTGAAGCGCAGTACGAGTAGAAGTACAGAAGGAAGTAATAGTAAGTACGAGAGAATACGTAATAATGTCCCTAACCAGTAGCCGCCCTTTTCCCTTTTGCTCCTTGTTCATAATTGAAGCCGTTTGTTGTAATTATTGCCCATGTGTTCATAATAATTATCGGTATTGTTTCATGTTTGTATTGTCTGAGGGTCGTATCGTAAGTAATTAGCGAAACTTAAGCAGTGATTTCTGTATTGTCTGAGGGTCGTAAGTAATTAGCGAAACTAAAGCAGTGATTTCTGAGTCCCCCTGAGAAGCATTGAGAAAGCCTAGCTTATGTTTGTACACAATATCTGGGCTAAGGCAAAATATTAGCCCAGATATTGCTCAGCTGGAGCAGCTAAAAAATGAAGTAATTGGTGAGTTTAACGAGTCGTAGTTAAATAACGGTTCAGTTTTGGAAGTTGCGAAATATACGGATTTGTAGTTTAACATGTAGAAAATAAGTATGTAAAGTTTGAGCCTGAAAGGAAAGGCTTGAGGATATACATTCGAAGTTATATTAAAGGATTTTGAATAGCGAATTCGTAATAACAAGCGAGAAACACCCATTTTTAACGTAGTTTGCAGTGTATTAATAATTGACAAATTTGTTAGTTATATATGTGCTCGTGTTTGGTATTGATGTGAAGTACTTTGTAAGCTGTATTGTTTGGGTACCTTTTTACTCTGTTTTTCTAATGTTCTATCATGTTTTCGGAGTGTGAGAGAGGAACAAAATTACGGTTCGAAGAAAACTTAATTTTGCGTGAAGAATTACGGTAGTATAGTCAACGCGTAGTTTTGACTGGGTCTGCAGCCCAGAAGGAGGTCTAGTACTTAAGGTGGTAGTTCCAGAATCGCAGTTTTTTTACATGGGGCTATTTTCAAGGCTCTTTTTCAGAAGAACCAGTAAAGCAGGAATAAAATGGGTGCAATTTTTCGAAACATGACTCAAAAGTGTCTATTATCACGTTTTAATCACTGATAAATTCCCACGTTAAGACTAGCTACCCCATTGGCTTACAGTTCAGTAAGCCAACGCGGTAGCTAGTCTTAACAATGGTATTTTTTACCAAATAAAAAATGCTCTGGGTATTTTTTGGTGTAGTTTAAGAAAATCATAGTCTCTTTACTCGTAATGTATAGATCTGTCAGAAAAACGGGTCACTGCGATTATGGAACCACCACCTTAAGTAATGTCACATAATGATTGCACATGAAGTTCGCAATAATGATTAGTTTAGTAATTAGTTTGGTAAAATACGTAATTGGTTAAGTTTAAGTTAAAATGGTAGTGTCGCCAAAGCAGTTTTGCTCATAGGCTGTAAAATGAGAACTTTTTGCTTTGAAATTGTACGTTCACTGAGAAATTAGGGATATGCCATATGGTGTCAAATAAATACTGTCAGACACTAGACTACCAATATCTACCAATATTTTTAACTAATCACCATTTGTGAGCCAGACATCGCGCAATAGAGACATAAAAGTTCAAAAAATCAAGCCAGATATCAGATTGGCCAGCTTGTGAAGTACATGTAATGTTTTGACGCACAATTTTTTGCCACAAATAAGAAATATGAAAAATAAAGGTTCGTTTTTCTTTTGATTTCAAAATAAGTGTCTAATTTTTTTACAATTTATCATTATTGCTGTGAGTACTTTACAGGTTACGCACAGTTTCACAGTTCAAACTAGCACTACTCCACAACCACTCAAGCAATTTGAACTAAATTTTACGTGAATAAACTAAAGCTTATGTGCTTTTAATTTTTGTAAAGAATGTAAACAAAAAGTTTTTTAATTGTGACGAAATTATCGAGTGTGAATAGGTTTTCAAAACGTCATTTTTCCGACTTTGCAACTTCACTGCTAACTGTATGCTGCATCAATTTTGCTAAAACTTGGCAAAAATATTTGCCTTAAAACATATTTTTAGAATATATAAAGAACAATGACCTATCTTTCACTGAAAATGTTTTATTGTCGCGCAAAATCGACTGCTTTCGCGACACTGCCCCCCTTAATGTAAGTTCGGTTTTTTGGTAACTCCTATTTTTCATATTTGAATTCCCCCCTTCATTTTTTCCCTTTCGTTTCGTAATAATTATGCAATACTGTTTTTCCAAAGCTGGTATTTACCTTTTCTGGCTGGCCCAACTGTAACTTTGTATAGGCGTCCAATAAAGACGTAATAGAGAATCCTGCCAACTAAGCCTAGACGATGCCTTAAAACATCATAACGCACTCAAAACTATCCAAAACCAAGATTATATCCATTTTTGGCTTCGAACTTTGGCCTACGTTCACTTCCAAAAACAGTGAAAGAAAATGCAATTTTTTAGGGGTCATAGCTCAGAAAATCCAAATTTGTGGATAGGGGTTCTATTACAAAAAATGCTTCCCTCAAGGTGCTCTACTCCAAAAAATAGGTCCACTATTTCCCCCCCCCCCAGCCCCAACTGCACTTAATCCGGATACTGGATCCAATTCGTTATTTTTGAAATTTATATGCTGGTAAGGATTTTAGATTTATTTAAAATATCAATTTTTTATTAATAATATGCTGTTTTTAAAATAAGAATGTGTAAAAAATTGTTTTCAGCACTTGGATTCCAGAAAAATGAAAAATCGGCGCAATATGTTTAAGGGGGCATATCGTAAAAAAATATAAATTTTTAAATATATAGGGGTTCTTATAGAAAAATTACTTCAATTAATATGCTCTACTCAAAAATGTAAAAAAAATAGATTTGAACAGCAAAGTGCATTTTTTATTTTTAACGATTAAAAAAGGGAAATGGTTCAAATTGTTCGCAAAGTGTGACTAATATACTCTAAATTGCATGCCCTTCATTCCCTTGTCAACAAAAAACTTCCCCCAGTCGATCTTTCTCTTCACCGCACCATCCATTAACGAAGCGCTTAGCGCTTAGGGAGCTCTCGAGGACCCTAAACTTAAGAGGGTAGTGTCGCGAAAGCAGTCGACTTTGCGCGGCTGTAAAGTTTGTTCAGTAAAATGTTAGAAATAGTTTTCTCTATATTTTGAAAAATCTATCTAAAGGCAAACTATTTCTGCCAAGTTTCAGCAACATTGGTGTAGCATAGCTTCTCATTGAACGTACTATTTCAAAGCAAAAAGCACTCTTTTCACAGCCTATGAGCAAATTTGCTTTCGCGACACTACCCCCTTAAGGTGGTACTAACGAATGTGCAGTGGTTTTTAAATTTTTGAAAAAAATTAGTTGATTCAAACTGTATTTTTTGAAAATAACGTCTGTAAAAAATTGATTCATATACACAAAATGACAAATGAAGTAAGCGGCATCATGTGAAAAATTTTTTGGAGCAAGCCAAGCCAACAAGCCAAACTACACAACAGGAGAATGGAATTTTAACAGTTTTGGCCACTTTTCTTAGCGCATGCGCAACGCATAAACACAAAAATAAATATGAATAAACTTTAGCAAATTTTCTAGACCCAAAATGAAAATTTTTTCAATTGCTTATATTTTAGCGCAGATATAGAACCCGAAAGTTGAGTGTGAATAGACACTTTTTACTTTGAAACCGTATATTTCATTATATAATTGACAAATCATAAAATCGTTCATTTTGGGTCTAGATAATTCACTTTTAAATATTTGTGCCATTTTTCGCATTTTTTTATTTTTTAAACTCGTCAAAAAGTGGCCAGATTTGAAAGCGCTCAAAAAAGCCAAATTGGTATACTTTTAACACGTGCCATACAAATCGTCTTTACAGTTGTACAATAAAACTTTGCTTAAATGTAGAAGGAAAGTAGCGCTTTCCAACGCTATAAAAACTATGATATAAAGTTAATTAATTATTGAATACTATCCTGTTGAAAAACACTGCACATTCGTTACTACCACCTTAAATGGAGTCGGGATAATGTTTACAATTTTTTAGAATCAAAACAAATGCGCGTTGATCCCGTTCCTTCCGAAAAATTGACCAAATTCACCTGAATCGTCCAATTTTTGACCAAATTTAAACTGGGCCTAAATTTAGGCTTCTGCTTAGGCTTAGGGTTTAGGCTTAATATCAGGCTTAGGCTCAGGTCTAGGCACTAAACAATTTAAGGTGGCGCTCCTGAAGTGTGACTTTTCAAAAAAGGGCAGTTTGGGGCCAATTTTAGATACACAATGGCAAGGTGGTGTAAAAGTATGCCTAAATACAAAAAATGAAGTTGATTGATACAAATTAGCATTCACTGTAGACCAAACGTGAGTGGAATTTCGGCTTGCGATTTCTCTTCGCAATTAAGTAGCTGTTGCACAATCAATAGCTCATTTTTGCTCGCCTCAACGTGATCGAGCCCGTCGCAAAAAGTCATTTTTGATGAATATGATTGATATATTGAAAAACACTAAAATAGCGATTTTTGAAAAACATAAATTTGGCTAAATTTTTTAGATACTATCGATTTGCCAAAAATCCAATTTTGCGACCGCTCGAAGATGACAAGGTGCATTTATGTGCCAAATTTTAACTTTTGTCGTTGAGTAATTTTTAAAAATCGCAAGCCGAAAATTTGCGTTTGTATTCACACGCACTATATTTCTGTCTCATGCAGAAAGTATTGCGTTAGTTCACAAAAAATTATACCACACTCAATAAAACACCAAACATTTTTAATTACGTTTCAGTAAAACACAGCTGCTGGTGTTTTTCAGCCTTTCAAATTCATTACATACGTGTAAATTCACTGGCTTGTGAAGGCATTTCCGTGAAAATCTATTTTTCTTGACGAAATTTGCTCAAAAATGTTCAAAAAATTTTATGTGATATGTTCATCAAATTGAAGGAAATTTACTTCTGAGTTCTGATCAACTTTTGTTCTTACGATGCATGTTTATTTTTGCGCGTTTTCAAAATAATGGCCAAAACCCACATTTCAGGAGTGCCACCTTAAAGTTTCAGGAAAAATCCTGCCAGCTTAGCCTAGAGAATCCTGCCGGTTAAGCCTAGACGATGTCTTAAAACATCATAACGCACTCAAAACTATCCAATAACATTGATTATAGCCATTTTTGGCTCAAACTTGGCCTACGTTCACTTCCCAAAACACTGAAGTCTGAAAATGCAATTTTCAAGGGCTCATACTTCAGAAAATACAAATTTATGGATAGGGGTTCTATTACAAAAAATGCTTCCCTTTAGGTGATCTACTCCAAAAATAGGTCCACTATTCCCCGCCCCCCCCCAACTGCACTTGATCCTGTTATATATATATAGTCATATTGTCAAATTTTAGAAAAATGTGTATATAAATGACACAGCCCTGTAGAAGAGCCGTTTTGGATTATTTACTTCGCACTGGAGTGCACTGTGGTTTGTGTGGTCGCAGCAACAACTTAACTTGGGGCCGATGCCAAAGCATTTTGCAATGTTCGCCTAATTATTTTCATAGTTCATCAGTGCAGTCAAACAAGCGTAAAGTTCGGGTATGTCAGTATATATGTCACATCCATATCACAGGTGATTTAGCTGTTTTCAAGTTTATATATTGCTGCAGCGTTGAGATTGCGTATATTTTTTATAGTTTTTTGTTATGTTACGTTTAAACGCAAGGTATCTTTCTTTTCGAGCTTTTCTTAGGGAAATGTATATATGTATGAATTCAACACCTACTAAAAAGACACAAGAAATGCTCTTGGCCATTTTGAGGACAACTAGAGTCGTTTAAAAGGAATTCAATTATACATTATATATATAAAAACATTATTGTGTATAGTCCTACACAGGCGCGGATCCAGGAATTCTCAAAGGGGGGGGCCCCACCTTGGGTGTCGACCGGGGGGGGGGGTCGCGAGCGTGAAAAAATTTTTGCGAGGCGTTTTTTTAGTAGTGTCGATTGTTATGTTTTATGTGTTATTTTATTTAAAAAATTAAATTAAAATAAATAAATAAAATAAAATTAAAAATTTTATTGTAAAAAATCAAAGTGGCTGCAGGGGTCTGGGGGCGGCAGCCCCCAGAAGCTGGAGCTTTTTTGGAATTTTAAAATAAAATTTGCATTGACAAAGCAATTCTAAGCAATACTTATTGTAAAAAATCAAAGTGGTTGCGGGGGCCTGGGGGCGGCAGCCCCCAGAAGCTGGAGCTTTTTTGGAATTTTGAAATAAAATTTCCATTCAAGAAGCAATTCTAAGCGACACTTTTGTAAAAATCAGAGTGGACGAGTGGTTGCTTGCAGGGGAATGGGGGCGGCTGCCCCCAGCCCCAGAGGTTAGACCTTTTTTGGAGTTTTGAAATAACATTTCCAATGAAACAGCATTTCTAAGCAACAGTTGTTGTAAAATCATTTTTGCAAAATCATTAAAAATGTCATTTTTGCTGCGATAAGACATCTAAAAGGATACATTAAACAGTGTCTTAAGCAAATAAATAGTGTACAATGCACCCATATACACATAAACAGGCTTTAATAGAACACAAAGGCAAAAAATATGGAGCACAGGATTGCAGGGGTCTGGGGGCGGCAGCCCCCAGAAAAAAATTGGGGAAATTTTTGATTTTTAGGCCAAATTCGGTCAATTGGAGAGGTATCGGAAATTTTTTTCTATGGGCCCTCTTTGGCAAAGGGGGGGGCCCCAGAGCCAAAGGGGGGGGCCCGGGGCCCGTGGGCCCCCCCCCCCTGGATCCGCCACTGGTCCTACACTAATAATACTCAGCTAGCATTCGTAGTCCTACACTAATAGTTAGCAAGCATTAGTCCTACACTATACTTAGCAAGGAAGCATTTGCAGTCCTACACTCACGTTAGTTAACGTGTTTCTTTTGTTGCAGAAGCCTATTCAACTAACTATCAAATCGGAAAAGCCATTAGTCGATGTGTACTATGGCATGACAGTGATGCAACTTTGCGAAAGACTTGGGGCCAAGTTTGGTATATATATATATATGTAATCTAACAGTGGCGTAACCAGGGGGGGGGGGCTAGGGGGACACCAGCCCCCCCCTTCGCTATTTCAGCCCCCCTTTTTCACTTTTTTTATGGTCCCGCTTTGGTTTTATGACACTGCTAAAAAAATTTTCCGGCACGTCCCTAATTGACCAAAATTGCACTGAAATTTCAAAAATTAGCCAATCGGGAAAAAACCCACGTTTGTCGGGAAAAAAACCCACCCCAGTTTCAGGGCTTAGGGTGGTCCAATTGGTACCAGTTTTCGTGTGAAATAAAACACCCACCAAACAACTCCATAATCGAGTTTAGAACTGGTTCTGATCATGTTTACATTTTTTATGAGGAATCAAAATTTTGACTGATCCCCTAAGAAGCTTGAAAATTTTTACCAACTTTGAACCATCGGTACTCCTCATCTAAACAAAAGTTATCGAAATCTGTTCAAATCCCACGGAGGCCATCTATAGGGCTACAAATTAAGCTAAAATGTTGAGTGCCACACTGAACCACAGCTGAGCCACAGTGGCTCAACTTCATGGGGAAAAAACCCACGTCGAGGAAAAAAACCCAGTTTTTCAAGTTGTCTCATTCGATGCAAAAACGTGATAGAAACACAAAACAGGTCTTGTTGGGTGCCCATATGATGAGGAATTACTAACAACCCCGGAATTTTGACGAGCAACAAACCTGTTCGGGTAATACTAACCTTTCGGAACCATCAGCTCTAAGAATTATGTAATGTTTACCTGTTTGTAAGCTGATGGAATTTTTGAGGAATAAAAACTCTTCTTCTTCTTCTTCTTCTTCTTCTTCTTCTTCTTCTTCTTCTTCAATGTTTCAAAATTTGAATACCCTCATTTTTCGCAAAATTTTGCCGTAAACTGCCCAAAATGATGTAATAAGATGTTTTAAACAAGAAGCAATGCGTTTTAACGCCTTATTATGACAGTGATGGATTTTTAGTGCCTATATACTATCTACAGCACCCCTTGACTCAGTACATTTTACATGCTAAACCTATTAAAATGCATTTTTCTGAATTAAACCGTGTGAAAACCGGTAGGAAACAACTCTGTAGCACAGCTATAGCGATTGCGCAACTCTGCGTGCAATTTCAGTAAAATCTGATTTTTAAAAAATTTTCACTAAGTGACCCCATGTGAATTTTGGGGTCAACTTTGATGGCTTGCTGTAGGCTAACCGGTAGATGTAGGAAGGTCTTGGTTTGTGCGTTTGAAAGAGGAGGTGGTACTCTATCACATGCATGCTCAACATTTTTATAGATCGATGAAATTGGGGTTTTTTTCCCGACGTGGGTTTTTTTTCCCGAATTGGGTTTTTTCCCATGACCATACGTGGGCAGCTGGCCATTTCTGGGGGGGGTGAGCCAGCCACCGGGGGGGGGGGGTGCGGAGCAGCTGTCCTGCTGCTTTCGTGAGCCACCGTCCAGCAGTCTGGGGGGGTGAAGCACCTGTCTGGGGGGGGGGGGGGTAAAACCCCCCCAAACCCCCCCCCCCCCCAAGTATCCCCATGCAAACAGGTAGTTGGGGGGGGGGGGGGGGATGGGGGGGCGGGAAGACCCCCCCCCAAAATTCGGTCCCGGGGGAGGGAGGGGGGGTCCCGCCAGGGGTAAAAGAGGGGGGAGGGTCCCGGCGGGAGTCAAATTTTGGCCAAAATTTGAAAAAATGGACACTTTTTTGTGAAATTTGAGCAAATTTTACCAAAATTTTTGCCAAAAATTGTCAAAATCGGTGTTTTTTGGTCAAAAAAGGTAAAAAATGCGTCATTTTTGGGAGGGGGGGTCAGAAATGAGTTGACGCAGGGGAGGGGGGGGGGTCCCACCAAGGGGGGGAGGGGTACCCAAAATTTTGGTGCTGTTACATGTATGTGCCCATGACTTTAGGTCAAAATTTCTGCCATGATGTAAATGATACAAAAACGTTTTATGCTGCATTTTATGGCTTATGGTAAGGCTTGATAAGAAAATAAAAAGAAACTTTCAATTTTGTGTATTACATACTTGGGATATGACCAAAAGTTTCCAAAATGGTTTTTTTCCCGACTGGCAATATAAGCTATATGAGCAATATATAACTCAGTTTTACTGTAAATTAAGCCATATCTTAAGCAAAGTTCATGCTAATACGCCGAATTTTGGCACAACAGCAACGAAATAATTCAGATACATGCCTGCATAACGGCGACTCAGTAGTTGAATTGATTGAATAAGATCGAGAAAATGTGGCCAAAACTGGTCGTTGCTAGGTCGAATTTCTCAGAAAATGACTCATATATGTATATATTTCCTTTTAGCTGGTCATCAAAGGTGCTGGTATATAACAGTAGACATTTTTTGCATTCCGTTTTTTACATATATACATATTAATACTTGATTTTTTATTTTTTTGCAGAAGAGCTTCAGCAACTGAGCCGTCATCTGCCCGCTATTTCTCGTTTAAAGTACAACTCAGGTGAGTTGGATGTGTCGTTGGTATAAGTAGGCCGGCACTATAAAAGAATAACAGTGGAAATTGTGGTTTTTTGTCAAAAACTAGAGCTTTTTATTGGTGATTTCATTTAAGAGTTTGTTCTTGTGCGTTTCCTGCCATTACAGTACATAATGTTAATAATTGTTATATATATATATATATATATCTCGGATTTTTGCTAGGCTGGTAAAAGGGTATCACTGTTTTAGAGGAGCTAGCCTCACATGAAAATATGTATATAAAAGTTCTCGGCATCTGTAGTAGTTGGACAAGTTACAGATGTACACCACATCTTGAGGCATTATATGGGGGACTATACTTGTACTTTCTCCCGCTCTATGTAATTGTGGTTTAACGTGATATATAATAATTTTGATTTTGTATGTGTATTTTGATTTGTAGAAATCAGAGAGAAACAGCATCTGTTGGCGATTTGTGGACTGTATGGTTATCGACCAAATATTATCGACAAGACGAAGGCAGATGCAGTCAAAGAAACCGAAGACAAAGATGCCTATCCCCGGTATATATATGTGTGTGTGTGTGTGTATATATGTAACCGGGTATTCAGTGTGAGGCCGTGATCGTCTAGTGGTTAGGACGTTGCGTTGTGGCCGCAATAACCCAGGTTCGAATCCTGGTCACGGCACCAGAATGTAACCGGGTATTCAGTGTAGGTAGCACAGTAGTGCTTTATAAGGATCGTCTAGGGCTGAATACCCGACTACACTGATGCCGTCGCAGCCCACGGCTGTACTTCACCAGGTTCGTACATCGCGTTGTGACTTCAGTGACTTAGCTTAATTGACCCAAGTACAAATGGACACGAAGACCACAACTTACAGTTGGCTTTTATTGACACAGCAAACAGAGAGCGCAGTAGTGACTCGACTATGGCTCGACTGTGGGCGGCAGCGGCGCAACTCGGCAACGCAGCGGCTTCGACTCGACTGACGAACTGACTAAGTGACTAACTGACTGAGTGACTGGTTTGCCGGTTTGCGCCGCTTTATATAGCTAAATTTTGCGTGCTATTGGGCCTGATTGGCTTGTTCGATCCAGCCAATCAGGTGCTAGTATTACAGCGGTTTACCCAATCCCTGTGAAGCAGTTTATATACGATTCCAAGAATCCGTGTTTTTATGCCAAATTCGGTTTTGGTTTTTGCTTGTTTTCGCGAGAATTTAGCGAATAACAAGTTTTTAGAGGATTTTAAGTCTGAAAATAGTTTATTTTTAACGTCGTTGCTCTTTTTATCATAGATAAGGTACCGCGGTAGCTGCGTGTTTTCCTCCTTGTGAGGCGCCAGTTTGCCGCGTGACGGCGTATACGGTACCTTGCAGTAGGTACCGTAGTCTTAATCGGGTCTTAGTTCTACCATAGGTTAGAACTAGAAGGTCTTACTGTCGGGTTCCATATACCGTACGACAGAGCGTATTACTCTAGCGGTTTTCGGTTTTTTGGTCTACTGTAGGATTTCGCGACTTTTATTAAGTATGAACTTGAGGTTTAACATTGTGGTGGAGGGGTACGGTTACATATACAATATAATATAATATGTATGTGTGATGTAGTACTACTTTTATTACATTACATGCTGGGTTTTTTTCGCTGGCAAATTTTCGCAATTTTGCGAAAAGCTTGAAATTATTTTCGCAAAATAAAATTTTTTTCGCAGACTTACTTTTGTTGTTTAATGCAGTAGATTTCACATTTAAATGTTAATAAAACATTATTACGCCTACACAGGATTAAAACTGACCTCAATTTTTAGTCCCGTTTTGGCCAAAAAGCAACGATTTTGACATTTTTATTTAAATTTATGGAACCGTCCTGACAATTTTGTGTATATAATTTTCCACAATTTTCACAATCGATGTTCAGCCGTAAAGAAATTTCAGAACAGTGATTTTTTTCGTCAAAAATTTTGCGTCGTCTGACGCACATGCCCAAATTTTTTTGCGTCATTTAGAAAAAAAGTGCGTAGAGCGGTTATAATGCTATTTAAGGGGGTAGTGTCGCGAAAGCAGTCGATTTTGCGCGACTGTAAAACTTGTTCAGCAAAATGTTAGAAATTGTTCTTTCTATATTTTAAAAATCTAACAAAAGGCAAATTATTTTGCCAAGTTTCAGCAAAATTGGTGCAGCATATAGTTTGCAATAATGTCTCAAAGTCGGAAAAATGACGAAAAAAAAACTAATTCACATTCCATTTTTTAGTCACATTTATCAATTTTTCTGTTTAGTTTTTTTACACAGACTAATAGCACATATGTTGTAGTTTATGCACACAAAATTTAGTGCAGATTACTGTAGCGGCTGTGGAGTAATACTAGTTTGAACTGTGAAGGTGTACTTAAACTGTAAAATAGTAACAGCAATAATGATAAATTGTGGAAAATCTAGACGCTTATTTTCAAATCAGAAGAAAAACGAACCTTCAATTCTCTTTTTTCTTATTTGTCGCAAAAAATTGTGCGTCCACACATGATGTGTACTTCACAAGCTGGCCAATCTGATATCTGGCTTGATTTTTCGAACTTTTATGTCCCTATTGTGTGATGTCTGGCTTACTAATGACGATTGGTCAAAAATATTTGTCAATATTGATAGTGTGATGTCTGGCAGTAATTATTTGATACCATACAGCGTTGGACTAGCTTCTCATTGCATGTACTACTTCAAAACAAAAAGTTCTATTTTCACAGCCTATGAGCAAAACTGCTTTCGCGACACTACCCCCTTAAGCGCGTGTTTTAGATGAAAATCACTTTATTATGGCACTGGCCGTCCTCAATTACGATTTTGGAATTTAAAAAAATTTTTCTGAAAAAATTTTCATTTCTACCTTCAAGCAACCTTGAATAGAACCTCGAGTACCTCGAAAAAAATTTTGGGGGGAATGTCTTTTTGATTTTTTGTAAGGGGTTAAAATGCACTATTTTCAATATTAACATACAAATGTGAATTGAAAATGGAAGACCATGTTGGCAGAAGTTGCAGGGGTCTGGGGGCGGCAGCCCCCAGGAAAAAAATTGGGAAAATTTTTTGACTTTTAGGCAAAATTTGATCAATTGGAAACGTATCAGAAAATTTTTTCGATCAGGCAACAAAAGCAATAGGGAGAACCCTTGTGTAGAAATTCACTGGGAAAAAATTTCGGGTAGGGGTGGCGATTCCGCCCATCTACATACCCTTTCCTGGGTACGCCATTGCCTTGCCTTTAAGAGTGTGCGAAAGCTGAGCTTAACTTATAAATTCTGGTTTCTGAGAGTCGGGGACTTTAGATAACTATGGACCTGGCCGTGGTGTCTCAGCATCTAGAAATTCATGTTTTATTCGATACGCTTCATAGTGTGGTATCCAAGAGGGACTTAAATATTACGTCAATGTCGGTATTTTGCTGATCACGTTTCGGAATGTTGTTGAGAAGCTAAGCAGAGTTTTGAATTTTAGCAGGCTGAAAATGACTACAAGGATGCAATTTTGTTTGAAAAAGTACAAAACGGGAACTGCAGTAGTTGCAGGGGTCTGGAGGCGGCAGGGTTGGGACTTAATTCAGTTCCCCTGGAGACTGCATCATTACGCCAAATTAGGTTGGCAGGAACTGAACTAGTAACACTGTAAACACGCAGCTAATTTCAGCAGATATATATATTAATAGAATTCTCCTATTCCAAACTTTGATACTAGCGCGGCAATCATCTAAATACCTATTGGCATTAATTGATGCTTTTAAGAAACTTGCTGGGTGTGGCATGCTTCGACAGGATTTTTTCTAATCGTGATCTGAATCATAATAGGTTGTAAACTGTTATTGAAACCAGTTGTAGCTGCATACCGATTTAGCTTGAAACACATCAGAAAATTTTACAAATTCGATGCTTTTGACGCAATTTTGGAAAATTTTTCAAAATTTTCGCGACAAAAATGCTATTTTTGGCACTTTTTGGCCAAAATCAGCTATGACATCTTTCAGCCTCAGCCGAAAAAAGTGCGTCACGGGACGCACATGGCCAAAAAAAAGTGCGAAATTTCAAAAAAAAGTGCGGCGTTTCGCACTTTTTGACGCAAAAAAACACTGTTTCAGAAGGTTCCAAAAACTATAAAATTTGCAAATTTTTCAAAATTTTTTTGACATTAAAAGTTAAAACCTGTACATTTACTTAAACATGCCATTTTGTTACAATAAATCAGCTAAAGCGATACACTGAACTTGAACAGTGTATTAAGCAAATACATTGCGCACAGGCACAATCCAACTTTATATATATATATTATCTATCCAATTAGCTTCACAGGCTTTTCTTTTTTGTTCGTCGTTGTTAAAATTTTGCTGCAAGACAATCACTCGCATGTCTGTGGAACTATGATTTGGTCGAGTGAAGTGTCTGGCTATTGTTGTATTGCAGCTGGGTAATAATTTTCGTTCATTCTCTCTCGATTTTAGTATGTTGACTACGCAGGCTCTGTGTGCATTTATTCTTGAGCGTAACTGTTGGCCTGTTTCGCCAATGTACTGGGCAGGACATTGGTTGCATTTGATCATATAGACCAAATCGTTAGATTGGCAATTACCATTTGATTTTATGTGGAACCAAAGTCCGCTGTGTGAACTGCGTATGTGGGTTGTTGAACTCATCAAATCGCAACATCGGCAGCCACGGCCACCGTTACATGCTTGCGATGTGTAGGGTGATCTTGGGGTAGGTGTATTAGTTGTGAACGTAGATCTAACTAGTGCATCACCAAGATTTTTGTGTTTCGCGTAAGCTATCATTGGTAGATCAGGTGGTTCTTTGTCAGCTACATTATATGCCGCTGTGAGCAGTTGGTGGTTGCGGCGCAGGGTTCTGTGCAGTAGTGACGGCAATGAGTGGTAAAATGGCAAAGATATGATGTGGCGGTTTTTAACTTTGTTGTTGTCTTTACCAAGAATATCGGTCCTGTTTGTTGGCACTTTGGCTATTTGTTGTTCAATATGCCTATTATTGTAGCCACGATTGCCAAAATTATGCTTTAGTTGTTGTAGTCTACTTTTGTATTGTGACTCTTTTGAGCAGATCTTTTTCACGCGCAATGCTTGGCTGTAAATTATGCTTTGTTTAGTTTTTCTTGGATGATAGCTTTTAGCGTTTAAATACTGGTGTTTGTCTGTAGGTTTTGTGTGCAAATCAGTGGAAATCAATCCATCGGTATCTATTGTTATTTTGACGTCTAAAAATGTAGCAACAGTGTCAGAGATGTCAACTGTGAATTTGATGGATTTGTGTGCTGTATTTAGATGTTGCAGAAAAGTTTCTAGGTTATCTCGACTTTCAGTCCATATGCATAAGATATCGTCGATATATCTGAACCAAAGCATCGGTTTAGTTTTAGAGTAATTTATGATTTTCTTTTCAAGACTACCCATAAAAATATTTGCGTATGTTGGAGCGACGCAGGTGCCCATTGCTGTGCCTTGTATTTGGACGTAGTGTTCTCCATTAAATTCCACATTGTTTCGTGTTAAGACAAGCCGCAGAAACTGCTGAAACAGCGATGCTGAGATAGGCGGCGTTGGTCGATAGTAGTTTTCAAACTCTTCTGTAACAAGTTTAATTCCATCTTCCGTTGGAATGTTTGGATATATATAATGAGACAACGTCCAGAGATACTAAGAGTGAATTTGGCGGTACTGCGGGCAAATTGTACAAAGCTGTAAGAAAATGGGCTGTGTCTTTTATATATGATGGGAGCTCTTTGACTATCGGTTGTAAAATTTCATCTAAATACGCACTCAAATTTTCTGTAGTAGTGTTGCAGCCAGATGCTATAGGACGGCTTGGGGGATATGGCCATTTCTTGTGAACTTTGGGTAACGTATAGAAGCGTGCTGGTTGCGAAAAAGAGTTGGGCAAAATACGATTTGCTAGTTGTTTTCTGATTTTATTGGTGGTTACAAGATTGTTTATAAAATCTGTTATTTCGGATTTGTATTCGTTTGTTGGGTCGGTGTTGAGGTGTTTATACGTCGTAGTGTCATTTAGATGTTTCAGTGTTTCACTTTCGTAGGTGGATTTGGACTGTACTACGATGCCAGCTCCTTTATCTGCTGGTTTTATTACAATATCGGTGCGAATTTGTAATTTCTTCAAAGCAAAAGCCTCATCGCGTGTCAGGTTAGATTTAAAAGATAGTGACTGCAAGTTAGGTATGAGGTTTGAAATGATGCTTGAAATATATGTGCGACACAGAGAGGTGGCGTATTGGTTTGTTTGAAATTCGCGCAGTAATTTGTTTTGAAAAGTTTTGAAACTGTTGATTGTTGAAAGCAGCAAAACATTTTTAGGTGTTGGTACAAATGTTAGACCTTTGTTTAACAAAGACTCTTCGTGCTTTGATATTTCTACGTTTGGTTCAACATAAACAATTGTGGGTGAGTCTCTGTTGCCTATTTTATCGCAGTGAATAAAATTTTTGGGCTTAGTTTGATTTTGATTAGAGTTGTAATAGATTCTTGTTTTATAGCTGCGTTTTTGTAATGCGTGAGAATCAGTAAAAATTCTTTTTTCGTTAACGGCGATTCTATTTGTCTGTCGTGGATTGCGGTAACAACTAGAGATGATGTGATTTTGCTGTTGTCTGTGCGATGGTGAGATAGCTGCTTGTGTACCGTATTCAGTTTTGGATAGTCGCAATCTCTGATAAATATCGTACGATTGACAGTTTTGTTCTCGAGCAAGATGTTCCAGTTTTGCTTGTTTTTGAACGATCAGCGTCTTTCGATATCTATGTGCTGCCTCGGACGACACATCAACAGGATTCGACAATTGTACATGCATCAGGTGTTCCATAGACAACCGTACAAGTTTCCATGACGTCTCCCACAGTATTTGGTCATGTTCTGTTTGGATTTCGGATGTCGATCGAGGCAAACAAAGACTGTTTTTTAGTCTGAAGCCATTTGGAATTACACCAAGCTGTACACAATCATTTAGGAAATTAAAATGCTCTTGGCACGATATCAACAATCTTTGAGCTTTGTCCACATGTATTGGTCCTGGATTTAGAATATTGGCTGCGACTGTGGAGCAAATAAATTGTATGGATAAAATTAAAGTCAAATGACGATGTTGGCCAGTCATTATTAGACTGCAAAGAGACGGACTGCAATGACAGTGCAGTAAATATTGATTAAGAATAGAAAAACGTCTCTGTATGTTTAATTTTATTTAAATAAAACAAGTATTCAGCCTGTACTTCGGCCTGCGTCAGGCCTTCAAAGGGCTAGAATATTTACAATAATGTCAGATGGTCGTAATCGTAGCTGTTCAAACCCCAGGGTTGGAATAAAGTTCCCATTTTATCTATCCAATTAGCTTCACAGGCTTTTCTTTTTTGTTCGTCGTTGTTAAAATTTTGCTGCAAGACAATCACTCGCATATCTGTGGAACTATGATTTGGTCGAGTGAAGTGTCTGGCTATTGTTGTATTGCAGCTGGGTAATAATTTTCGTTCATTCTCTCTCGATTTCAGTATGTTGACTACGCAGGCTCTGTGTGCATTTATTCTTGAGCGTAACTGTTGGCCTGTTTCGCCAATGTACTGGGCAGGACATTGGTTGCATTTGATCATATAGACCAAATCGTTAGATTGGCAATTACCATTTGATTTTATGTGGAACCAAAGTCCGCTGTGTGAACTGCGTATGTGGGTTGTTGAACTCATCAAATTGCAACATCGGCAGCCACGGCCACCGTTACATGCTTGCGATGTGTAGGGTGATCTTGGGGTAGGTGTATTAGTTGTGAACGTAGATCTAACTAGTGCATCACCAAGATTTTTGTGTTTCGCGTAAGCTATCATTGGTAGATCAGGTGGTTCTTTGTCAGCTACATTATATGCCGCTGTGAGCAGTTGGTGGTTGCGGCGCAGGGTTCTGTGCAGTAGTGACGGCAATGAGCGGTAAAATGGCAAAGATATGATGTGGCGGTTTTTAACTTTGTTGTTGTCTTTACCAAGAATATCGGTCCTGTTTGTTGGCACTTTGGCTATTTGTTGTTCAATATGCCTATTATTGTAGCCACGATTGCCAAAATTATGCTTTAGTTGTTGTAGTCTACTTTTGTATTGTGACTCTTTTGAGCAGATCTTTTTCACGCGCAATGCTTGGCTGTAAATTATGCTTTGTTTAGTTTTTCTTGGATGATAGCTTTTAGCGTTTAAATACTGGTGTTTGTCTGTAGGTTTTGTGTGCAAATCAGTGGAAATCAATCCATCGGTATCTATTGTTATTTTGACGTCTAAAAATGTAGCAACAGTGTCAGAGATGTCAACTGTGAATTTGATGGATTTGTGTGCTGTATTTAGATGTTGCAGAAAAGTTTCTAGGTTATCTCGACTTTCAGTCCATATGCATAAGATATCGTCGATATATCTGAACCAAAGCATCGGTTTAGTTTTAGAGTAATTTATGATTTTCTTTTCAAGACTACCCATAAAAATATTTGCGTATGTTGGAGCGACGCGGGTGCCCATTGCTGTGCCTTGTATTTGGACGTAGTGTTCTCCATTAAATTCCACATTGTTTCGTGTTAAGACAAGCCGCAGAAACTGCTGAAACAGCGATGCTGAGATAGGCGGCGTTGGTCGATAGTAGTTTTCAAACTCTTCTGTAACAAGTTTAATTCCATCTTCCGTTGGAATGTTTGGATATAATGAGACAACGTCCAGAGATACTAAGAGTGAATTTGGCGGTACTGCGGGCAAATTGTACAAAGCTGTAAGAAAATGGGCTGTGTCTTTTATATATGATGGGAGCTCTTTGACTATCGGTTGTAAAATTTCATCTAAATACGCACTCAAATTTTCTGTAGTAGTGTTGCAGCCAGATGCTATAGGACGGCTTGGGGGATATGGCCATTTCTTGTGAACTTTGGGTAACGTATAGAAGCGTGCTGGTTGCGAAAAAGAGTTGGGCAAAATACGATTTGCTAGTTGTTTATATATATATACATACATACACACATGCTTTCAGGCAAGACAGAAGCAAAGAAAACTAAGCCACAGAGTTGCAGGGGTCTGAGGGCGGCAGCCCCCAGAAAAATCGGAGATTTTTTTACTTTTTAGGCCGAGTTGGTCAAATCAGAGTCAATATTTGCTCATTACCTTTCGTCAAAGCTTCGTCATTTTTATTTTCTGATTTTCTGAACGTCATTTTTAAGTTTCATTTCTGCAAATGACGCCATTTTTGACGAAAAAAACCCTGACCTAGACCGATATTCATAAGTGGAGAAAATTTAGATTTTTAAGCCAAATTTGGTCAATTGAAGACGTATCGGAAATTTTTTCCGGCCGGACCATGAAAACGAAAGGGGGGATTCTTGTGTAAGATTTCAGTTGGAAAAAATTTCGTGGGGGGAAGCTCCCCCCATTCCCCCCCTGGCCACGCCCCTGCATGTACATACTTGGCATGTATATACATTACAATATATATATATATATATATATATATATATATATATATATATATATATATATATATATATATATATATATATATATATATATATATATATATATATATATATATATATATATATATATATATATATATAATTGTTCATAATATCATCTGCTGTGTCATGTTGGGTACCACTACTTACTACATACTACTACTTACTAAGTTACTACTAAATAGTAAATAAATCATCAATGAAGTATTAATTGACAGACCCGTTGGCGACACGAGCAGCTGGCCCCGGCGCCCCCCAGTGGTTACGATCATGGGCCACGTGGATCACGGCAAGACCACGCTGCTAGACGCTCTGAGAAAGTCGCAGATTGTGGACCAAGAGTTTGGCGGCATTACACAGCATATTGGCGCGTTCTCTGGTATTTAGAACACTATAGTAAAGTCTGATCAAAAATATCTGGACCCTAAGACAAAACGAAACACGTGATTTCATTACGAAAACAACAAATATTGATCCTAAAGAGTACAGAAAGTAGTCGCAAAAACACACCATCTGTTTTGTTTTGTCTCAGGGTCCAACAATTTTTGGTCAGACATTAGTTTATTGTGGATTTGTAATGTGTTATTGTAGAATGAACAAAATATGTTCTTGCTTTTTTGTCTACTTATAATAGCCATTGTACCCGAAAATTCACGCATTTAATTTAAATTTCTGAGCGACTTCGCACTTAGTTTACTTGAGTTGATATTGGCGTTGTCAGCCATATATTATACGTGTACACACACTATACACACACACACATATGTATGTATGTATGTATTGTAGTGAAGCTGGGGGCTGAGGAGATTACGTTCCTGGACACGCCGGGCCACGCGGCCTTCCACTCGATGCGCCAGCGCGGGGCTGCGGTGACGGACCTGGTGGTGCTGGTGGTGGCGGCCGACGACGGCGTCATGGAGCAGACGCTGGAGAGTGTGCGCTTCGCCAACAATGCTAACGGTAGATGCGCACATAAGGGGGGGGGGGCACGGGAGGGGGGCTATCCCCTCTCACACAGCAGACAACCCCCTCAACCTGGCAGTTGGCACCCCACTTTGATGGCCAAAAAGTGCCCCCAAAATGAGTTGGAATTCAGAAAACAGTAAAAAAAAGTTCTGGCTAAACCAGTGATCATGCCCACTCTTCGAGGGGTCATCCTGCTTAATACTACTTATTACTATATCATTACTGTGCTTCTACAGTTACACTAATACTAAGATGCAGTGATGGTAGTTTATGAGTTTATATACACTCTAGTTGTACACTCTTACGGTAGCGCTAGCTGTATTGCAATGTATTAACAAGTTACCTGTGAATGTTTGGCTAGCCAGGTTCTTGGAAAATGTTATCTCCATAGGTCTCTTATTGTTCCACTGACAATAAATAGTAGTAGTAGTAAATATGTATGTAAATAGTATATATGCAACGTTTCAGTGCCGATAATTGTGGCCATCAACAAGTGTGACAAATTCAACGCCGACATCGACCGTACTAAACGATCTCTGCTAGAGGCGGGACTCGTACTGGAAGAATTCGGCGGTCCGATTCAGTCCGTTCAAATATCTGCGCTCAAAGTACGCGAGAAAGTTACATGCCTTTCTCCTATTTTTGCAATAGTTTGCCGCAGCACTTTTTTGTCTCCTCACAATACATGCTGTTTTGACTTTGTTGATAACTTGTAATAATAGTGTGATTTCACAATATTGATTATTCTATATACAAATCTAATATAATTTCGTTACTAGATTTTTTAGATTTCGATTACTAGATTTCGATCACCAGATTTTTCACTACCAATTTTTGTTTCAATAATTGTAAGACTAACTTGTAGAAGTATGAAACACACCATCATACCCGGCGCGCACTGGGACTTTCTCATAGGGTATGTAATGTACGCAATGTAGCTTTAAGTTCCTTTCATATCAGCATCGTATTGTCAAAAATATATTTCAGGGAGAAAATTTGGACGCTCTAAAAGAGGAGATTCTTGCTCTAGCTGAAGTGCTGGACTTACGGGGGGAGAGAGAGGGTCTGGCCGAGGGGGCAGTCATCGAATCACGCACCTCTGTCGGTAAGGGGTACGTATCAGAACGTTAGAAATCACAAAGTCTCACGCGATGAGCACTGTAGTTATCTTCCAGTATATTATATTAAACTTGTTAGGGTCGATTCATACTTACAGCAGTATGTTTGTTTAGCCGGCAAATTACGAAATGATCCATGTCCATTGTCCGCAATTTACACTATTAGTCGGTTGATCATTTCGTATATAATTCTGCCAGCTTAGCGGATATAGGCTGTAAGTAAGAATCGACATTTAAGGTTAAGTTAGATATGATTTGATCTTTGATACAGTTTAATGGTTGGAAAGACTCATGCGTTAGGTCCCGTGTCCAGGTGGATTTTGAGTCACAACTATTATGATGTCTGACTTTAACTACGGAGCTTGTTTAAAGCTGAATTTGGCGGATAAGAGCTCAGTTTTTGATTGATAACACCACTCACGATCGAAGTAGCACGCTGAACTGCTGAAATTTGGCAGATTCGGATGCCAAGTATTTTAGGCGAAGTTAAGTGTGGCCAAAAATTGCTGAACCCTGAGACAAAACAGGTGGCGTGATTTTTGTAACTACTCGATGTACTCTTGATGCTTGCAGTTCCTTCTTTGTGGAATGAAATAGGTGTTACTTTTTATCTCAGGGTGCAGCAATATTTGGTCAGACTTTAGTCTTTGGGCGTTTTAAACAGTCAAGTTTAATTCGGGATAGTCTCAGCTTCTTATTAGTTCGAATTAGTATTTCCATTAAGTTTGTTTATTAAATTAGTATAAATATACTCACATATAAATACTAGAGAGTAGAGATTAGAAAATTGCTCCGCCAATTAAAAAGGGCAAAAAGAGCTACTTCAGTCTCGTGTGAACATTTTGCGTATTTTTTTTTCTGTGTGTATTGTTGCAGAAAGGTTGCGACTGTGCTCGTGCAACGCGGCGTACTGAAGCCAAGAGCAGTGGTCGTTGCTGGAACTACGTGGTGTAGGGTAGGTGCGACAGTTAGCTGTAGTTTCACCTCGCCGTGAAGCTGGGTTTTTTTTTCGCAAAAACGTTCGCAATTGCGAAAAAAATTGGTGATTGCGAAAAATTTTCAAACCTTTTCGCAAAATTGCTAAAAAATTTTGACGCAGTGGAGGTGAACTCGTAAGGTCTATGCGCTGATTTTTGTGGTTTAGTCGGAAAACATTTTCGATACGGCCCCAATTGACCAAATTTGGCCTAAAAATTGAAAATTTCTCTGACTTTTTGTGATCCCTTAGGCCCGGACTCGTGCAACTTTGTGGCTTGATGTTTCTAGTGACTGTAAATGGGACAGATTTTCTTTCATGTATCATCACACCACAGCATGTAACACTAATAGACACATTGCACGTATGATAGGGGTATAGGTATAATAGGGGTCGAGGTGACATAATTAAGAAACATTTCAAAATGTTAGCATTTTCAGACCTAACTTGGTCATTGGCCGGGTCTTCTAAAATTTCTTTACGGCTGAGCATCGATTGTGAAAATTGTTAAAAATTACACAAAAACGGCTCCATAAATATAAATAAAAGTGTCAAAATCGTTGCTTATTGGCCAAAACGGGTAAAAATTGCGTCAGTCTTAATCCTGTATAGGCGTAATAATGTTTTATTCACATTTAAATGTAAAATCTACAGCATTAAGTAACAAAAGTAAGTCTGCGAAAAAATTTTTGATTTTGCGAAAAAAATTTCAAGCTTTTCGCAAAATTGCGAAAATTTGCCAGCGAAAAAAAAACCCAGCCGTGAAGACTTATAATATACTAAACGTGCGCGCAGCAAGGGTCGATTCATACTTACAGCCGTCTGTCCGTTCAGCTGGCAAAATTACGAATATATGACGCCACCAACAGCGTTTTTGATCAGTTGGTGGCGTCATATCTGCATAATTTTGCTGGCTGAACGGACATACGACTGTAAATATAAATAGACTCTTACTACACAAGTACGGATGCACTGAAGCTAGCGATCGACCGGAGGCTCCGGCTCCGGCTCCGGCCGGATTTGAGCCTTCGGCTCCGGCTCCGGCAAAAAAAGTGCCGGAGCCGGAGAATTTTCATTGTTCAAACTTTGGCCAAATGTTCAAATTTTGAGAAAAAAATCGCAAGATTAACGAAGCGGTTAGTCGATTACAGTACTTATATTACTGCCAGTTGTGATGGAGATGACTACCCCTCTCTAGCAATGTGTATTTTCACGTCTCCAATTGACTAAACGCGGCCTAAAAATCAAAAGTTTCTCACACTCACGCTGCCGCCCCCAGACCCCTATAAGCTTGTAACTATGTGACTTAGTGATTTGAACTTGAGTTTTAGCTCTGATGTTTTCGGCCGGTCAAATATGTTTGCATATGCATGTGCTGTTATTTCGCAAATTTTTGTGTTAAAATAGCAAAAAAAGTTAATTTTCACCCATTACAAAAAATCGAAAAGTCATTCCCCCTAAATATTTTTTCCTGGTTACAACGTGGCTGATATACGCCTAAATTACAGGGGTTGGGGGGGGGGCGGGCGGTAATCCTCGGAAGCTACAGACATTTACGGCGTCGTATCTTCTACAAAGTGCAATCTTTTCCAAATTTGTCTATTTTTTGGATGTATATATTCTTATATACGTATATATATTCTTCACCATCTTGCAAGGTTTGACTAAAAGGGGGAGGTTCAGACGGACACCCTGAAGGCCTGAACAACCAGCTCCCTCTGACTCCTGATACCTGCCCTTGGCACCGCAGTCAAAATGCCATACTGGTCAATTTGACCAAATTTTTGACTTTTTATCAATGTTGATGAAAATTTATTGTGAGATCACCAAAAACGGGACCAGTCAGTGGCCAGTGGTCGTATGAGTGTGTAAACTGTAAAGACATATGTACAGAAATGACGCGTGACTATTGAAACATTAAAAAATGCTGTTTCGAAAAAAATTGAAAATTTTTTCACAATTGTCAACATTTTTTACTAATTGAATTTTTTTTTGTAAAACACTGCCTCCGGCTCCGGCTCCGGCATTTTGTATCCGGCTCCGGCTCCGGCAAAATTTTACCTCCGGTCGTTCGCTAACTGAAGCCTGGACCTGGACTTATTAATGGTGTCATCATGTAATGTAAACTTAGTATTAGCATGCGCAGATGAATCAACACCTACCAGCTAGAACTGAAGTCCAAAACAAGCGGCTGGCTTGAAGTTGAGTCTGTTTTGTATCGGTTTGACAAAAGGTTCAAGAATGCCATTAGTTATAAGTTGAGTCTGTTTTGTATCGGTTTGACAAAAGGTTCAAGAATGCCATTAGTTATAAGTTAAATAAGCATGATTCTTAACTAGGTTAACTCTCTTAATCCGGCACGGGATTAGCTCATTCTTAATTTCCAAGTTATTGGTGTTTTAGATCCGAACCATGCTGACCGAGCATGGCCGGAGCGTGAAGGAAGCACTGCCGTCACAAGCCGTCGAATTAACCGGCTGGAGAGAAGATCTCCCCTCCGCTGGAGATATCCTGCTGCAGTGTGACTCTGAGGTGATTAATTGGCATAATAGAATCTAGCTGGCTGGGATTGCAAAAGCTGTTTAATTTTGCACTTAGATCTTATTCAGAGGTGGATTAGGCGGATTAGGTTTAGATTTGTGTCAGTGATTAATAAGATTATTAATATAATAATTATTATTGAGTGCAAAAGTCACACGCTGGAAAGAGGTAGTTCAGCGTATGCTTGGATAATTATATGAGTTTGAAGTGATGCCTTTTTGAAGCGGTAGATTTATGTTCTTTATTTTATACTAATGTCAGGCCCGATTCATGCTAGCTCTTTTCCTGTCCCTCAACAATTACAGTACAGACAAGTTGCAACCAATGTTGCATGTTATTTTACATAAACAAATTTGGGGGCAAGGGCAAGGCTAACCAGTTTATGTGCGAAAAAGTGGCGTAAACGGGTCGAGTTTTCACAATAGGGGGCTCAATTTTGTGCTTTTTCTTGTTTTTCTTAAAGTCTAAAGCCCGACTGGTTAATTATAACTCATGTATATTTATGATTAGCCCATACTGGGATTAGTATATTAATTCAGGCCCGTGCCAAAGAAGTGGTGGCTGCAAGGCGGGAAAAGGAAGAGCAGCTGAAACTAGAAATTGATTATGTACGTTTATTAGTATTCACGCAAAAGAACTCAAACTAAACCTTGCACAGTCAGTAGTAAGAATGGAAATTGTGATTGATTGTAACCTTGTATTAAGTGAAATTTACTGAAATCACTGAAATGATAATATAGCTTGAATGCGCAAAATTTGTAATTAAACACGTCGTGATTCGTTCGTTCGTTCATTCATTCATTCATTCCATTCATTGAATATTACATGAGTATTCCTAAGTTCTATTTGAGCAGTCTTATTTAAATCTAAAGTCTGACCAACAAATAATGGACCCTGAGACAACAAGAAACACGCGATTTCTTTATAAAAAGAACAAATTGCAAGCATCAAGAGTACAGCGAGTAGTTATAAAAATCACGCCACCTGTTTTGTCAGAGGTTCAGCAATTTTTGGTCAGACTTTAAGTCTGTTGAAGTAATGATGTGGAATATAAATTGTGTTTTTTCAGGAACGCATAGAAAAAGAAAGAGCGGAATATCACCAAGCGTATACGGAGGCCAGATTTGCCCGACTGGCCGAGGGGTATTTCAAACGGAAACGGGGCGAACGGCCGCCCGTTCAGGTCACGGTCACGCAGTTCGAAGGACCACGGCTTAGCTTTATTATCAAAGGTCAAAAGGCCATGACATTTGTGATTGAACAGAGGCCACAGAGGTTTTAGATAGATGATATTGGGTCGATGATTCATACTTTTAGTTTGAGACAGGCGGACAAACGTAAGAACGAACGTTCAGACAAACTGAAAGACAGAATGGCTCTTCTATTCAGGCTTAAACGTTTTATCCAAAATTAAAAGCACTATGTCATTAGAGCAAACGGACAAACGGCGCAAAAGTATAATTTGCAATTTTGTCCGTGCAGCCGTATATCGCCGTATAATGGCAGTTCGCCCTAAAATAACATCTTTTCGCACTTTCGTTGGTTGAAAGGCCATAGAGTATACTCCATGTAATTGAGTGTAACAGTAAATCTAAAAAAGCATATTGTAGTGACGAACAAAAAAGCTTATAATTTTGGTGACTAGAAAATCGTTTAGCAGATTTTTAGTCAAATTTCATTATTTTTTAGGCGACGTGGACGGGTCGGTGGGGGCGATCCAGGACGTTCTCTCGACCTACAATTCCAGCCTCTGTGCTTTGGACATGATCTACGCTCAAGTTGGTCCGGTCACTGAACAAGACATTGAAATTGCCGCTCCATTCAAAGGTAGCTCAAAGATTGGATTTTTTGTCGGTGAAGTGTTTAAATCATGCGTAGTTAGAAAAGTTATTGAAATGTCAAAATTATATAAAAGATAATCAGTTTTTCGTGATTTTTAGGCTGAGCGGACAGTTGAAAGTGGAATCCACCTAAAAGCCTAGAATTCATAATAAGAGCCGGAACAGCCACTATTTTAGCATTGTGGTTGAATTTCATTGAAGTTGTATCATTTCTACGTTCATTCTGTTTTAATAAACTCGATAGTAAGAAAGCAAGAATTATCATTATCTTAAACCTGTGGCTTTAACATAACATAGTTCGGCAACTTTAGGCTGGAGTTTTTGTATTTCGTTAGTTATTTCTTTCATATTTTGAAAATAAAAAAATATATTTTTAGGAATTATTTATACTTTCAACGTTGGCTGTCCTGCTGCCTTAGCCGAGCGAGCTTCTGCCTTGGGTGTCACAATAAAGCCTTTCAATATTATCTATAGATTAGTCGAAGATATGAAAGCAGAAATCAATAATCGATTGCCTGAAATTGATCAAGAGACAATAATTGGTGGGTTTTTGAGTGCTATAATGATAGCAACTTACGCCTGATTGGGTAGGGTGCATAGAGTGTTATTAGCCGTTAGCCACTTTTGGTAAAAATAAGCACAGTAAACCTAGGCATATTGCAGTTGCAACATTGGACTAGAGGTTTACCATTAAAGCCTAGATCATCTTCATACTAGTGCGGAAGTGTCCGTAGTTGTCCGTGTCCGAGTCTGTAAGCAGAATTTATACTTCTACGGACACTGCGTGTGCATCTAAAATAACGCCTACACATTCTGCAGCATACCAAGCGTGTAAAAATGCAAGCTTCAAAAATCTAAAACGTTCTAAGCACACTAAAATGATGTTACTGAGCTGAAATTACGACCAATTTAACAAAATGTTGCAGTGCGCGGACGAATTTATGTGTACGCAGACACGTGACTCAGAAAGCAGCTTTTATAAGATTGGCTGGTTGCTTACGGACACGGACAAAAGTTGAACTGAATTCAACTTGTCTTCCGGACTTCTGGACAGCCTTTACGACCACTCTCGGACAACTTGTTACAGACGTTCGGACAGTATGAACTAAACTATTCTTAACGGACAAAGACACTGACTCGGACACGGACAGCCCTTACGGACAACTATGAACCGGGCTTAAAACAATCGGAATGCGATATTCCCCTAGGAACTTAAAATAATTCTGTTTGTATTCTAGGCAGTGGTACTGTGCTGAAGGAATTTTTGATTCCGGAAGGGAAGTCTAAGATCCCGGTAGCGGGTTGTCGCTGGACCAAGGGTTCCATGATCAAAAAGGATAAGGTCCGATTCGTACGCGATGGACATATTATTTATGATGGTTAGTGGAAACCGTTCTAACACTTTGCTATTGCTTGTATTATTAAAGTATAGTGTTGTTTTGTCCTGCAACTTACCTGGGTCGTATTCTCAAAATTACCTTTAGGTAAAGTTAGGCTACCATTTCCTACAGGCAAAGTTTAGTTAAGTCGTGTTCTTAGACAATGACTGACGTTGGTGTGATGTTAGCTAATGTTGCCTTGAATGTTTGTGTCAAAAAAGTGATCTAACTTGTTTTGCAACGAAAGATGGTGTATTCTGCAAATTTTGAACCTCACCTGTTGACGTTAAGCCTTGTTTTCAACTTTAAATTTACCTTTACCCACAGAATTAACTCAGCCTCACCTTTACCTGGGGTAGGTAGTTTAATTTTACCTGTAAATTATTGTAAGAATACCGCTACTGTTGCACTGAACACTGTTGTGTTAAGTGTTTGTTTCTATGCTCTTGACTTGACACCATAAATAAGTAATAGCCATGAAAACTTAGTAGCCGTTCGTAGTGTGGGCTTGTTGAGTTTTCCAGTGCTTAGTCGCTTTGCGTCGCGTAGTTGGTTCGAACTGACTGTGTGGAATTTCATGTGTATGAGTTATCATATTTTTTTGGGCAGTTCTTTTCGTGTTGCGATTTTGCCCTACTTTTGCAACAACTGAATTGACGGTATAATACGGTGAAGTTAACTAAAGTCTGACAAAAAATAGTTGCACTACTTGAAAAAGCGAAACATGTGATTTCGTTACGAAAAGAATAGATTTTGACTACCAAGAGTACAGCAAGTAAGAGGTCATGCCACTAATATAAGTAAGTGGCGCATCTATTTTTTTGTCAGACTTTGGAAACGTAAAGATAAAGGACTTTTGTTGTGTTTCAGGCGATGTGACTTCGATGCGTCGAGAGAGGGACATGGTGAGCGAGGTGGCTGGGGAGGAGGAAGTGGGTATTATGGTGCCCAATCGAGACGTCCGGTTCCAGCCCGGCGACCAGGTCACGTGCTACCGCCTGGTCAAAGTGAAACAATTCACGGACTGGAACCCGCCGGGATTTTGAGGAGATAGATTTTATTTAGGATGATACTGGATTTGATTGATTTGTAATGAGACCATTTCTTGATTTTTCTACTGAGGTCATTAATTTGGTTTTTTTGGAGTGCAAACATTTTGTTTTGTTTGGACAAAAATGTGAGCTATTATTTTCAGTGAGAGTTAAAAAAATAATTATAAGATGTGAAGAATGAGGAAAAAATGTAAAAAAAGAATGCATTAAAAGTCAGTCAGCTGTATTGCAACATTGATACAATGTTGTATTATAGAATTTACAGTTGATTCGTCGTAATGAACTTCAATAATTACAGCGTCTTTTGCGTTATTCCCCCACCAACCGTAAGTTCTGTTATACTTAGCCAAATTTAAAAATTTTGGTACCAGTCGACTCCCCCTGACGCCAGGACTTTGAAATTAATAGACTTTTTAAAAAATAGGGTGATTTCACAAAGGTGGTTTTACTAAACCATGGCTTTACGTACGTTTTTATAATTATACTTAGCCAAATTTAAAAATTTTGGTACCAGTCGACTCCCCCTGACGCCAGGACTTTGAAATTAATAGACTTTTTTAAAAAATAGGGTGATTTCACAAAGGTGGTTTTACTAAACCATGGCTTTACGTACGTTTTTATATGATTTGCACATAATTTAATTACGAAATATCTCTTGATTCGTTACGAATTTCGTAAATTTTCTTAAACCATGGTTTTAGCGCAGTTGAAATTTGAAACCTGCAGCACAGCAGGTCTCTGTTTTGCTTAAATTTCAGCTGAGCTAAAACCATGGTTTAAGAAAATTTATGATATTCGTAAAAAATTAGTTTTAAAATTTAAAGTTTTAAAAAAATTTAAAAGTAAAAATTTATTTTTTACAAATTTTTTCCTGGAACGCTAAAATTTTGTCAAGACCCGTACTCAACTGACGAGGGTACCCCCCTGATTTCAAGACACTGAGAAAGGCCCTTCAGTTGAGTATGGGGTCGTGAACAGGGGGGTGGGGGGTACGGGGCCATTTTGCGCTCCGCATTGGATGCAAGGCCCAAGGCGTAGTAGAGTGATCGTCCTACTCTTCCTATTGTGTTCTCTTGGTATCATCGCTGACTCTAGTCTATTTTTGTGCCTTTAGTTATTTAATCAATGTATTTTTTCTGATTGTTATTGTTATGTTTGAATAAACAATAAAAGCTGTAGTTTTAATAAATTGCATTATTTAATGTGAAGTGTTCGGCTTACGTCGGCAGCTTAACCATTAAGCCGCTAATGGAACTAATTTTTAAACGCTATTGCTTGTAGCGCATTTGATAGCAGCGCTGATTGCGTGAATAGGACGTAGCGTTATTCTGTGTTGCTGACACGCGTTCGTTAGCGAATGGTGGTGGCAGTGTGGTTTCTGTAGCAGCGAACTTGAGCTGAGCTGTGGCCGAAAAGCTAAAAGGTGTCTTAATGTAGCGTTTAGAGTGTTGACTGTTGAGTCAACTTTCTTAATTGCACTCCTGACAAACCAAAAAATCAATAACGCGTTCTTTTATTGACAAGACGCAACGGCTGCACACAACACATCTAAAAGTCTCAATCGATTTCCATGAGCATGTTCAAAAGTCCGGGTCGATCGATACTTACAGCCGTATGTCCGTTCAGCCGGCAAAATTACAAAATAATCACGCTACATCTGATCTACAGTATAAGTGGCGTGATCTTTTGGTAATCTTGGCGACGGCATGTGGAATAGACATACGACTGTCGTCAGTACGAATCGACCCTTAGTTCGGAGTTGCACTGCCATGTACCTACTTGACCGACAATGGCTTGATCGATTGGAAGCATTGTATACTTGAAATAAGATCGTCATAGTTCCGGGAGTGCAACTCCGAGTGGGGCTAATTTACAGTTCCAGCTGCTGCTAGTGGATGTGTTAAAATTTTACCGAGTGGGATTACCAACTGGCTTCGTTTAGGTGTTCGCAGATCTTGATTTCGCACTGTGAAGTTATGTTACATCATGTGAAGCAATAATGAGCATTAAAGAATCGCTGTTCATGAGTATGTACTCTTGATGTTGATACAGTTTAAGCTGGAACCATGAATTGATAAAATATTCACTACAAGTCAACTAGCGCCTACTAAACATATATATAGGCTAGGACAACTGATTACTCGCTATTGGGGTCGATACTCTTTACCACTTCAGCTGTATGTCCATTCAGCTAGCAAAATTACACAAAACACGTCAACAGCTACAATTTGTTGGTGGCGTGTTTTTCATTTTACCAGTTTAACGGACATACCAGCAGTTTTTAGTATATATCAACCCTAAAGCCCGGTTCCCACTGGGTTTTCAGAAATGAGATATTGTTTTTTAAATTTTAATTTAGATTTCGTATTCTTATTTCTGGATAGTGGGAACCGGACGTTAGTAAAAACAAGACTGACTCTGAAATTGATATTGCTGACGACTTGAAAAAATTTAAAAAACTAAAGAAATATTATTATTATATCATAATATTAAATATAAACTTACATGTGATTTCAAACAAAAACATAATTCAGAAACTGTCAAATTTCTGAGCCAGTCTTAAACACGATAAACTGGGAAATAATTCTGTACAACAATTAAAATTGTTATGTGATGCCATAAATACCGTGTTTACTTTATATCAATTTGAGTTGAATCCTACTTTGTTGCCTTTATCTCAATAAAACCACAAAAAACCGAGTCAATATTGGAAGAAAGTAATTCAATGTTCCATTAATACTTCATTCCGTAATCATTGCAGATTTGCTGGAGTGAAATTTGAAAATAGTAAAAACGCCACATTTTATGCATTGAATAGGTATTAAAGTAACTGTTTTTTAGTTTACCAAATAAACACGCTGTATGAATGTTTTCATGCTTACAAACTTCTCTCCGTTCAGTCGGCCAAATAACGACATAATCACGCCACCCATAGTGTAAAAGATCAGCTTGTGACGTGATTATAGTTTCTGTGACGTTAAGCTAATAAATTAAGATGCCTACTAAACTGATTTCGTAATTTCACCGGCTGAACGGACATACAGTATTACAGTGACGACCAACATTACTCGCTACTGACTCCGAAGTCAGAGTCAGTCAGAGCGGAGTCGGAATTTGATTGATTTCGGAGTCAAAGTATATCGTGACATTGATCTACCTATTTGACTCCGAAGTCATGTGACTCTGACTCCGCTGTGACTCCGGAGTCTGTAGCAAGTAATTTTGGTCGGTACTGTACGGCTATAAGCATGTATACGCATATGCTATGAATGATTGACAGGTAGTAAATGATTGACAGCTCTACTCCTCCGCCTCCTCCTCCTCTTCCTCCGGCTCGGTGGTGGCCTTGGAGGTGGTGTGCAGACTAGCCTCGCTGCCCGCCGGCTTCACGCTGCTCTGCTTGATGCTGGCGTCGTGCTCCTGCTTCTGTTTGTCCACCAGGGCCCCGCGACCAGACTCCAGCCACTCCTTCTCCGCCTCCTCCCACTCTTCGATCCTAGAATTGACAAAAATGACATTGTCATTTTTGACAGTTTCGTCCTTCGGCAAACCTTATTTTCGGCTATTCCTATTTTCTGGTTATTCTCAAGCTATTTTTAATTCTACTTATTCTCGAGCTCGTCTTTTTTGTAGTTACTTATTCTCGAGCTATTCTTATTTTCTGGTTATTCTCGAGCTATTCTTATTTTCTGGTTATTCTCGAGCTATTTTTATTTTCCTGTTATTCTCAAATGCTGTTCGGTCTTCGGTGTTCAATATTTTAGATCTTTGACATTATTTTTTATAGTAGATTTACTCAAAGATGCGTTCACTAAACCCGAGCTCTGCTTATGTACCTTTCTATATGATTTGCACATAATTTCACTATGATTCACAACTATTACCCAAGAAAAGCAAAAGATGCGAAGACATGCTATTAGGTAAACAATCTATTTTTAATAATCTTTAACCGTAGTGTTGCATACACAACTTCACTAAATTTTCCCACAGAATAAGCACACAGTACACACACTACATTATCCGGAAGACTATTATACATTGAAGCGACTACTATGAACTAGCTCTTCTGCTGAGTGAGAAGCGGCTACATTGTGAGGTCTAAGTGTCAGTATTCCAGAGGAAATATCACAAACGGCAATCAGAGATTCCAGATATACTATATATGCGACTCCTGGAGACCGCGTAAAAAACCACCACTGTACCATTCTTGTTTCCATTTGGGGCGTAACACATTGAGTCGTCGTGCGCCAAAGTCGGTCATGCCCTTTTGGCTGTCGAACTTGTTGGTACCGGACTGGAGTCGGACTATGCCTTCGCTGAGACGCAACAGCTCTTCCGCCAACTCTTTCCCGCCAACCATTTTGGTCAGCACATCGCGATACTGAAACAAGCAATGGTCTAGAGATTATTGAGATAGTGGTCTATATTTGTCAATATGTAGATCATAGAGATACGGTCTACAGTCATAGTCTGCAAATCACAAAATTGAATGGAACATTAGTCTAGTTTATAGAGAATGGTCTACTATCATAGTCTACATGTAATTCATAGAGATTTGGTCTACATTCATAGTCTACACAACCATTTTCGTCAGCACATCACGATACTAAAACAGACATTAGTCTGCAGTTTATAGACATATCTATTCTACAAATATAGTCTACATGATGGTCTACATTCAGAGTCCACGCAGACATCTAATTAATAGATATGATCTAAAGTCATATATAATGTAGTTTGTATATATAAAATAGTTTAACTTATTTCCGTTACGTTACAATTACATACGTTACGTACCTATTCAAGGATACAAATCGTGTACAATATACATTTATCACTAATTTTATACGGCAAAATCTATGTATACTTATGTAGTTATGTATGTACTTGTACCTAATGTTATCTATTATTCTCTGTATGGTTGTCTTCAAATATTTTCTATGTCTTCAAGTCTGCAATGCAAAGAGTCTACAAGTCGGCAACAATGCGTTACCTTATTGAATCCTCCAGATCCCTTCTGACTGGCAAACTTATTGCTGCCGTATTGCCAGGGGGTGAAAATGGTGCCCTTTCTCAGCTGTTCTTCGGTGAAATTCATTCCATCGATCCATTGTGTGGCCTGTCGGAAGGCTCCCACACCCGGAGGGTCAGCCATTCCGGCCTGGCTAGCATAAATATTCGATCCGGACTGGTATGGGATCATCATCTCTGTTTTTCGATCTCTAGGTAGCCGGCCATATATGGTCATTTTGGCGTTACGTTTGCCAAACAACACTACCCCCTCTGTGGTCTGGGAAGCAAACTTGTTGGACCCAGCCTGCATGGGAACTATCACCTCCCCAGCGACGTCATTTCCGGGCGTCATGTCCTCTCTCCAGGCGATTCGGGTGATGGTATTCCTAATGGCACCCATGGCCGTTTGTCCTTTTTGACTGGCAAATTTATTGCTACCGTACTGCCCCCTCAGAATACACTCCCCCTCCCGATCCGCTTCCAAATAGCCCTTGTCGTAGGTCTTGGTTATATTCCACCGGGGCTGGCCGAAACCGGTCATTCCTCGCTGCGATGCGAACCGGTTTGTACCGGTTTGCAGATTGAGCATCGTGGCGCCGGCATGCAGTTGTTCCCGAGTCCATCGTTTTTTGGTTTGGTGGTGGTCCTGAAATAAGTAAAAAATGAATTAATTAATATTTAATAACTATTTAATATTTTGTAACTGATAATGGCTTTGGAATAGATCGATAGATCAGTCTTGCTTGTCCTACCCACACTCCCTGAACAGATTGGCTATCACCTTCCAATATCAATTAAGGCCAAATCGATAAATAATATACCTAATTTTCCCTCGGTATCTCTCCCGCTTAATGACTAGTTTATACTTGTCCGTACCCGTGCCCGTGTCCGTAAGAAATTGTCCGTAATCCAGCACAAAAAAACCACTACAGATACGATGATTTTTTGCACATGTATAAACATCTGCTGGTCTAGCTTATACACCAAAATTCGGCTCTTAACTGCTATTAAATGGTTTAAAAATTAAAGCTTTTGCTTACGGACAAACTGACACGCTTACGGACAAGTATGAACTAGGCTTAACTGTTAAGCCCGGTTCATACTTGTCCTTGTCATTATCGTTTTGTCCATACGCATTTCCAAGAAATCTACTAAACCGAAAAGCCAATTTTTGCGACAAAACAGTTTCTACGGTAAATTATTTCTTAAGTTGTGACTCAAACCACAAAATGTTTTCGGCTTTCAAAACCACAAAAACAGCGGACCATCAAAGCATCTAATTTTTGGACCATAAAAATTCTTTCCAAAATGATCTATGGATATTTTATTACTAATTCAGAAAAATTACACAAAAAATATCAAAGTTGTCGACTCAAAAAATTACTGCAGACAGACAGCCATTGAATGCAAAAATAGTTAAGACTACCAAAAACTAAGTTCCAGCTTTAATTTGGTGAAAAAATAAATTTTCAACTTTTCGTTGTGTTGCTGTGACTAAGTTTTACGGATTTCAAAAAGGAATTTGTATAAATTTCAATTCACGTCTAAACCCATCTGTTAGAAGTTAATGAGTTTTCTAGACGCTCGTAAAACGCTAGACTTTTTGGCTTCGGGAAAGTTTTGCAACAGTTTTTGCAACAGTCTGAACAATCATCTGATATTACTCAACGCAGACACAGCAAACTGAAATTTCGGCAAAAAATGTTTTTCTTCTTATTTCGGAAAAAGTTTTTCTTATCATGTCTGCGTTACAGTCAAAACAATTTTGTTAATGAATTGGGTTGGTTTTACGGTACGATAGGTAGTTTCTTCGGTTTTTGTGACGTACTTTTGCTACTTCCTCATGTTGCGGAATTCGTAGGGTTTTGTTTTTTGGTTTTTGTTTTCCGTTCTTTCAGACACAGTACATGTAAAGGTGTCCAAATTTTTGAGAACTTCTCCTTCTTAGTTTTGAGGCCATTCTGGGTCAAAATCCTGATTTTTGAAAAAGGTGCTTTTTGATTTGATTTTTTTATTTTAGGTACTTTTGTTTATATTTTCACGGATCGGACCCTCGCTTTTAAACGCGGGGAAAAGGTTGGATTTTTTCGGCTTAAGCCCGGTTCATACTTGTCCTTAAGAAAACAGGGACAGGTCACAGGGACAAGGACAATCTGTCAGCTATTGTGCTTCTTTGGCCGAATCATTGAAGTCTAACTTTTTGCATACGAGCTTTACTTGACCTGAACTTCTTTCGTTCAAAAAATTGGCTCATTTGGTCATGTAGTTTTCTTTGCTTAAGGACAAATTGATAGGGACAATGATAAGAACGAGCTGCTGTGAAAGAACCCTACATACATAATAGCACCACTGCAGTCGATAGTTATTCCTGTTGGGCCGCCCAACAGGTCTTTAATTTTGATTCTGGCATTTTAACGCAGTGTTACCGTTAAAGTTTCAATGTGCGGAGTGTGTTTTACATGTCTGTTACCGTAGCTATGCATCTGTCACCATTAAAATGCCTTGTACAATCAGTGTGTTGCTGCTTTAGAGGTTTCTGAGAATAAATGCAAAAGTCTGGCAAAAAGCGCTCGACTTGGAATCGACGACATCCCCTCTAGGTTGCGAACCTAACAGACTAACAACTCGGCCAGTCAGTTCTGATGGTTCATGACAATTAGTAATCAAGGTATATTACAAATCGACGATGGTATTGTATTTTTTCAAAATGGCATAACTTAGGTATGTAATGTATGTATTTGCAACTGAACTTGCAAAATAAATTCGCAATTATGTATAAGCAAACATGAGGTTCAGTATCTTTATTTAAGATTAACAATTAATTAATTATATAATCTTCCTTTCAAATTCCGACTGCCGAAAGCTTTAAGCTGAGATTTTGCAGTTTCAATGGCTGCGAAAGGAGAGGCTTTTCATGGGAAATATGCAAAATAAAAAATAAACCTTTTGCTGGCCCAACAGGTTTACGATGGCCTCTGGCCAATGTACTTAAGAATGTGTGCTTGAATACTTACTTACTTACTTACTGAATACTTTTGCCGAAAACTTAGCTTGTTTTTTCTGTAACTGTTGATTCATACTACCTACCGTGCATCTTTCTGTGTTAAAAAACAATCATAATGTTATCATAATCGAGCATAACCTTAACCTTAACCTTACCGATCATAAACTTGACCAAAAGTCAGACCAAGAGTGCATAATAGGAAGAGCATGACGCTGAGTATTATGCACTGGGGTTTGCGTCCAATGCAAAGTGCAGAATAGCCCCTTTATGTACGGTTTTCAGGGAAGGGGGAATCCCCCCTCTCATTTCAAAGCCCCCCTCAGTTGAATGCAGAGTCTTGAACTGAGGGGGAGGCTTATCGAAACCGTACAAACATGGGTTACATACTTACATTGCGCTCCGCATCCGCATTAAACGCAAGCCCCAAGACATAATGAGAGTGTCATATTCTTTTTCAGGAGGGAGGGCACCCCCTCCTCTAACCAAGACATGTCTTGATTCCAGGGGACCTCCTCAAATCAGGGAAGTGTCTTCATTTCAGAGGGGGTACACCCTCTGAAATCAAGGCGTAAAAGGGCTATGTCGGCCGGAGCATCGTTCCGGTGTCACGGGCAAAAGTGCCCCCCTGTCCCCCCGGATACTTTTGACTAGGCAAAAGTGTCCGGGGGGACATTTTTGACGAGACAAAAGTGTCCGGGGGGACACTTTTTTGGGGGGGGGGGACACTTTTGCCCGTGACACCGGCCGATTAGGTAGAATACGGAAGAGTGTCATACTCTTTCCTATTATGTACTCGTGAGTCGTGAGTCGTGCTATTATGTACTCTTGGTCTGACAAAAAAAGCTGAGCTCAAAAATGAAAGATTTGATTCATTACAAAATATTATAAAATTCAGTCAACAAAAGCAAAGCAAGTAGCAAAATCACAACACTTCTATTCCACCAGGGTCCAGCAATTTTGAGTCAGACTTTAGGTATATAGAATGGACGTTATGGCTGTTGGCTACACGTGAAAATCGATGCCAATAAATTGACTATAGGGAGTGATTTTTCCTTAAACAAATAGGGTAACCAGCCAGACTTTTTAGCATTTTTACCGGTTGAACGAACATACGGCTGTAAGTAAGAATCCACCGTCAAAGTCATACTGTATTTTGTAAATTGCACAGTATCACGACAATACAGTTTTATTGTGGTTTAGATTTGTGACAACAGCTGCCGTTTGCGACATTCGACCTTGGACGACAAACAGCTATTTTGACACTCGGCGGATCTTAATGTTGATTAATTAAGTTTTGGCACTTGGCCACCCATTGTGTCAAGTTTTGCAACATTTTATTGTAAAAAACCAGACAATTGTTGTTCTAGACTTTTTCTGCACAGTCGCGCCCACTTCAAACTTGTGATGAATATATTTGTCTATTTCAATTTGCTGATTTTTGGCCCCATTTTCGGGCATACGCTGAATTCTTCGGAATTTTCAACGTCTGAATTATCCGTTCTGGACAAATGGTATCGATATCTGACCGCTGCTCAATTTATTTCCCAACTGGGAGAACCACCCGCGGATAATTTCGCGTGGCCCGCATTTAGTTCGGACTTGGAAAAAGCGATTTCTCGCGTTAGAAGCCAAACCTCAGGTAAAAAACCGCAGGCAGAAATCGATTGCTACATTCGCGCAGCGCTAAAGCTGAAACATCGACACAGAAGGTTTCGTCATTCTGCCAAAAACAACAGTCCATGTTATTTATCCTTTCAATTTTACTCCAAATCGGGTCAGAAGCAAAAACTGAGCGGCGTTAAGCAAGCCGAACTTTGGTTACCAAACTGCAGCGAATTTACCAAATTGGTAATTCTCAGTAATCGATCGGAAAATGCTGTATCGACAGAACCGCCCCCAACAGAGGAAAATCTACAAAACTGTCCTCAAACCGGTAACGATTCCGATTCATGGCTTACGGTTCAGCTAAATCCTGACAAAGCAAGCCGATTGGCCAGTCAGTCTAACAGTTCGCTAAAAATTGTTGCGCACGGGCGCAACGGGTGTCGAAAATTACGCGCAGCTCTGAAACAGAATCCCCCAGTGCTGCATATTCGCCGACATTTAGACGAAATGGAACGAAACCGACTGCGTCGATCTAGTAGTCCGATTACGGAGCGAACGGTCGCGGGTTCGATTCCCAGATGCGAGGAAAGTTGGGACCGTAATCTTTTGGAAAATCTCAACGGTTCCATCCAGGCCGGTTTACTGCCGTGCTGTCAGCGCGATCTTACGGTAGATTTTGCGCAGTTGGGCTGGGGCCATTGGATAATTGCGCCGCCGCGTTTCCAGACGTCTTACTGTATTGGTCGTTGCGCCAGTTACGCAAATCTCAGCGGTTTGGCGCACATGTTTTACGCCGACGTCATGGAGGCGTACAGTCAACTGCGTCATCTGGGAAAGACTCCCTGTTGCACCCCCATCCAGTTTCGCTCGCTTACGGTCACAGTGCGCCAAAGCGCGACTGAGGAAATAACGCAGACTTTGGATAATGTGATTGTGGAGAAATGCGGGTGTTTGTAAAATAATTTTTGAAAAAGTTTACATATACCTACTACAAAATTTTAATTTCTGAATTTTAGAAAGCTTAGAAAAAGTTTTCAATTGAGCCATAGAACATTTTTTTTACAACATATCTATTTTAATAGTATCTTTTAATACTAAGAATTAAATAAAACGATTTAGCTAAAAATCCAAATTCAGTGACGCTCAGACCAATTTTATTAATCGATCACACGTAATCGTTGTTCGACTAGATATTTGGGGGAAACCTTTAAATGAATCAAATTCGTTAAATATTAATTGATTGGTTAATTGTTTTGTTAGTTCCTCATAAAATGTACTTTAATTTGTAATTCTACCTCTGTATTAATATTAAGAGTACATAATATTAGGATGTATGTATTATCGTATGTACTCTTGGTAATATTCTAGAATAGCACTAGACGCACAGATGTACATGGGGGGGGTTCTGGGGGGGGCAAGCCCCCCCCCCATATTTGAGATTTCGGGACAAGCCCCCCTCAGATTTGACCCAGCGGGACAAGCCCCCCTGCTTGATGCTGAAAAAAGTACCCGAAAATCGCAAAAATTGCCTCCGATTGCTGTGACAATGCTTCAAAAATGACCAAAAAACTGAAAAATCGCTAATTTTGCCAAAAATTTTACATTTTTAGGCAAAATTTGGAAAGTTTTGCGTTTTTGTCAGTTCAAACCCCTGAAAATCGGGACAAGCCCCCCTAAAATTTCAAAAAATCCGGGACAAGACCACCCAGACCGAGACCCCGTGTACATGTATGACTAGACGGTTCTAGAATTCACAGTACATAATACCGGTTGTACATAATTGCGCCATATGTTACGGTTTTTTCCATGTGTATATAAATAAAAAATTTACGTAGTTCGATAATTAATGCTTCCTATACTTTGCCGACCAAAATTACATGCTACAAACTAAAGAGCCATAGCGGAGTCAGAGTCCCTTGATTACGGAGTCAAAGTATATTAGTATTATGTATATACACTGACTCCGGAATCAAGTGACTACGACTCCGCTTTCAGTCCGGAGTCTGTAGCAAGTAATTTTGGCCAGTGCTGTATGGCCGGAAACTAAAAATATACATAAGTATTTATCTACGAAAAATCTCACGCTTTAAATTACGATACATCACATACCCAACAGGGTAAATCTAAATTAAATTTTTTTGAATCAAATGCAAGAAGTATATATAATGTGGTTATGCCTGATATTGAAAATGTATAAAACGTTTGTGCAAAATATACATAAGATCAAGATTTGATTTTGAACAAAGTGTTGATGCTAGGTAATCAATTTTTATTGTGACTTTCAATCTGACCCATAGCTTGAACTGGACTAACCACATACAAAGTAAAAAAAACATCTAAAAACGTCTAAAAACGGCTAAAAACGTTACAAAACTTTCATGAAATCACTCTCCCTGCAACCTAACTGAACCCACACTATTTTATCTAAAACTAAAATGTAATCCAAGGTAGTAAACACTAAATTCTAGTTATAAACCTAAGTCCACGTTCCACAAATATATAAGTTGAGAAAAACCGTAGACCGATTCAACCTTTAAATTTCGTTCATTTTTTCACCCATCATTCCATCACATTATCGTCGTACATTGTACATCATTATTCTTGAAATATAAAGGTTTTTATTTAAAAATTTATGGCAAAAAAGAATCAGTTTATTTCAACAGACGATATAAACAAAAAATATAATTGCAAATAACTGTACATAAATGACTATGTTCATTCACATTTTGTTGCCAATTTTTATATCCAAAATCTCAGGGCTGAAGTCAGTTAGCGCTGACTGTAAAAGTTAGGTAAAAACTTTTTTTGTCAATCGCGGTTTTTTTGAAAATAAACTTTTTTCCCAAAATTCGCAGCATGATAAGTTTTTAGACGTCTGCCTGTTTGAAAATGGGGTTAAAATCTGCCGTTGGTTTCTCTACTGTGAATGACTGTCTGTAAGTCGTAAAATAGCACAAGACCAAACAACAGATACGTCGTTAACTAAAACAACTTTTATAGTAACGGCAATTACTGCCATAACGGCAATTTTTGCAACAGTTGTGGCACGATATATAATAAAGTTATAAAGTTCTTAACAATATTTTTAAAACAGCCACACGCAGAGAAATGTCTGGGTTGTTAATACCGTATCTGATGCTATAAGTTTCATTTCTAATCATCTTTGCATTTATACCAAAACCTAGGTGCCAGACATGTAACAGTACAATAAATTTGGGGAGAGAAATGAACCGTTCACTTCACATAAAGCCAGGTTGATACTTGTCTTTGTTATTGGCCTTTGTTATTGTCTTTGTTATTGTCCTGATTGTTCTGTCCCTAAGCTATTTCAGAACAACTGCATAGCCAAATATGTCAATTTTTTGCATGACGATAGTTGAGGTCACTTCGAGACAGTATATACACAAATGATTAGCTCAAACGCATTTGTCAATTTTTTACAGCAGCGGACAGAAGTTTGTCCCTGTCCCTGTGTCCTTACGGACAAGTATAAACCGGGCTTCAGAGGAATGTTCAGGCTGTTTCGTTGGCCTAATCTAAATGACCCCCCATCTCGCTAACCTGTCATATATACTGTCAAGAAAGAGAGGGGGGATTCTTATCGAAAGAAAGAGAGCATCACCATCAGAAGGACCCAGGGGGATTCGAACCAGTAATCTATGGCTCTGCAGACCAGCGCTCTACCGTTGAGCTGCCTACTGGGCCGACAATGAGCTGTCGTAAATCCCTTTAAGTACATACTCTAGGGGGCCTATCTCACTTCACAATATTTATCTGATAAGGCGTTCCACTGCTAACATGCTGGTTGACGGATCGAAACCTAGCTCCTTGGTTTCCAGATTTTCGTTACCCTAAGTTGAGCTTATCACTTCAAACCCTGCGGTACTCGTGCTGCGTGCTTTTTGCTTGCGACCTTCTGGTTAGGTTAAGGCTGATCTACATAGTTTCAAGCCTAGGATTGGATTGTAAATTATTCTAGCTTGGTCGCGAAGAATGTGGTTGTGGGTACGCCAGGGAATCTGAGAGTGATATGACTGAAGCAGGCCTGGAGGTTTACGTGTGAATTGGCTCTGTTGCTCTCGAAGCATCGCAGGAGCATGAGTATCGACCGAGTATCGTTACACTATCGCGTGACAATCTTCGAAGGGGGAAACTGTCGTAACTGAGAATAGAGAGCTCAAGAGACTTGGCAGTTATGATATAGTGGTTAGCACTTTGCGCTAGCATAATTTAAAACCACGAATCAACCATGAGTCACCACCATCGTCAGTCATTATAATTTTTGTACATAGGTACTTACATTAAATTACTAATACTATATACTATAATACATACTTAGAAGAGTAACATAATAGGAAGAGTATGACACTCTCTCTCTACTGACTTGTGACTTCCCTACAATGCGGAGCGCAAAATAGCCCAGTTATGTACGGTTCTGAGGGGAGGGGCACCCCCCTCGGTTAAGACAATTTAAAATGTTTTGAAAGGCCTTTCATAATGTATTGAAATGACGGTTGGTACCCCCTTTTAAAACTGTACCAAAAAGAGATATTTTGCGTCGCGCAATGGCGCAAGCCCCATGGCATAATGGGAGAGTGTCAGACTCTCTATTATGTACTCTTGATACTTATAAATACAATTAAAATGTTACAATACTACAATTACGATACGACTCAATAAATAATGATAAAGGATTACCTCATAGTCGCCCATGGTTTAGTGGTAATACAATATATACGTCAGCGAAGCAGGAAAATTAGCTTAGGAGAAAAATTTTCTCCGTGTATCCGTTTTTGAGACAGCAGAGGGCGCAGAAAATATTGGGGCAAAACTAGCTTACAGCAAAATACGCACACAGTGCTCACGGCAAGCGAAGCTAGGGCAAGCTTAGAACAACAAAAATAGAGGGTAGAAAACTCCTAAAAGCCCCCAATAATTCAGAATATCACGGGGGTAGATGTAAAAAATAAATCCGTAAAAAACTCGGTGATTTCACTGTAAAAATGTCCAACATGATGCTTTTTTATTCTCGGAGCTTATGGAATTTACTGTATCCGTGTATAGTGAAACTGAGTAACAGGGGGGACCCCCCTTTTTCCGGGGGGGGATACTGTTTTGTTCGGCTAGCTTGACTGTCAAGAGAATGCAGCGCAATTAAGCCGTAAACTAGTTGCAGAATGAGGCAAGAGGTGAAAACTGAGCTCTGCAAGAAAGCTGGATGGACAAAAATGACTGCATTTCACTGCTTTGTTTCGCTGGCTGAGCCAAAAGTCTGACCAAAAATTACTGCCAAAAAACCATCATTATCACCAAAAAAATTAAAAAAAACCTGATTTATACTTGTCCGTGTCCGATAGGTTATCAATAAGCCGTGCAGAAAAAATGTTTGAGCTAAACTCGTGCGGTAATTTTATTTTATATTACAAGGTTTTTTGAGTCATGTGGAACCAGGATCTGAAATACATATACTACATAACAAGAGGAATCAAATATAGAAAAATAAATATTATA
>JASANF010005519.1:0-18556 GCA_030248245.1 Trissonchulus sp. WLG1_4
TGAAACGCACATGATGCACATACACGAAAGCTGACATCCTTCGTCATGCACCACCAGTGACCCACCAGCGACACATGACTACAGAGCAACTAACGTGCTATATGCTCACCCCGTTCCCGTTACCGGCATATGCTCAAAGGATTTTGCAAAATCTGAAACGCACATGATGCACATACACGAAAGCTGACATCCTTCGTCATGCACCACCAGTGACCCACCAGCGACACATGACTACAGAGCAACTAACGTGCTATATGCTCACCCCGTTCCCGTTACCGGCATATGCTCAAAGGATTTTGCAAAATCTGAAACGCACATGATGCACATACACGAAAGCTGACATCCTTCGTCATGCACCACCAGTGACCCACCAGCGACACATGACTACAGAGCAACTAACGTGCTATATGCTCACCCCGTTCCCGTTACCGGCATATGCTCAAAGGATTTTGCAAAATCTGAAACGCACATGATGCACATACACGAAAGCTGACATCCTTCGTCATGCACCACCAGTGACCCACCAGCGACACATGACTACAGAGCAACTAACGTGCTATATGCTCACCCCGTTCCCGTTACCGGCATATGCTCAAAGGATTTTGCAAAATCTGAAACGCACATGATGCACATACACGAAAGCTGACATCCTTCGTCATGCACCACCAGTGACCCACCAGCGACACATGACTACAGAGCAACTAACGTGCTATATGCTCACCCCGTTCCCGTTACCGGCATATGCTCAAAGGATTTTGCAAAATCTGAAACGCACATGATGCACATACACGAAAGCTGACATCCTTCGTCATGCACCACCAGTGACCCACCAGCGACACATGACTACAGAGCAACTAACGTGCTATATGCTCACCCCGTTCCCGTTACCGGCATATGCTCAAAGGATTTTGCAAAATCTGAAACGCACATGATGCACATACACGAAAGCTGACATCCTTCGTCATGCACCACCAGTGACCCACCAGCGACACATGACTACAGAGCAACTAACGTGCTATATGCTCACCCCGTTCCCGTTACCGGCATATGCTCAAAGGATTTTGCAAAATCTGAAACGCACATGATGCACATACACGAAAGCTGACATCCTTCGTCATGCACCACCAGTGACCCACCAGCGACACATGACTACAGAGCAACTAACGTGCTATATGCTCACCCCGTTCCCGTTACCGGCATATGCTCAAAGGATTTTGCAAAATCTGAAACGCACATGATGCACATACACGAAAGCTGACATCCTTCGTCATGCACCACCAGTGACCCACCAGCGACACATGACTGCAGAGCAACAACGTGCTATATGCTCACCCCGTTCCCGTTACCGGCATATGCTCAAAGGATTTTGCAAAACCTGAAACGCACATGATGCACATACACGAAAGCTGACATCCTTCGTCATGCATATATATATATAATACTCATAATTAGTTCTCCAAATTAAGGAATTAAAATAAGAAAAAGAAAGAAAATACCAAAATAGCCAAAAATATTCTAATTTTAAGGCTTTTATTGACAATAATCGCAATTACCAACAGTCACAAAATGAGGCTTTCAATTTTAAAAAGTTTACTAGAGCCAACGTTTATCAAATCAAACAAAAGGGAAGCAATAATTTAAAATTCCATAGTATCCGGTTGTGTTGATTGTATGCTGCCCTGGGTCGACATAAAGCCTGAAATACATTTTCGTCAAAATAAAAATTAAAATAAAATATCCATGAAGCCAAAATATATACTTTTTTTAAAAATAACCTTTATTTTGCCTTGACCTATATACACCATGATAGACATATTATTCAAATAAACTCAACAAAGTAGCCAAAAATATACAAAGAGCTCTTAATAGAATTACATAACTTCCTCACACTATGAAAACTAATTCTTAAAATTAACATCATATCTCAACAAAGCAGCCAGGAAAAATACAAAAAACGTATAGAAAATTATTAATCAATTAACAAAAGATAACTATAAGAAAACAAAACGATCATGAAACCAACCCTGAGACGCCGTATTAGCGTCGTTGCCGGCCACCACTGTGCGAGAGTGTTCGTAAAACTGGTTGGGGTGGGAGATGGTACTGGCCGAGCCTTCGGGCAGGGCGTGCGAGTACTCGAACAGTCGCGTGCAGGCCGACTGACAGTTGCCGTCAAGGGTTAGTTTGTGGATCTAGAAAAACCTGTGGTTGGCATATATGTGTGAGGGTGGGGGACTGGGAACCCCTCACCCCAAATCGAGGGGCCGGGGGACAAAGTCCCGAAAATTTGCTCAAAATTTAGTAAAAATGGCACTTTTTTGCAAAAGTTTACAAAATTTTGCAAAAATTAGAGTACATTTTTTGGCGATCAGAGCGGGAGGGTCCCCAAGAATTGACCGGACAGACCACTCCCCCACAAAAAAAATTTGACTCCGTTACATGTATGTTCGTTGGTTATGTACAGGCAGGGGTGGACAAGGGTCGAAATTTTCGACCCGCGACCCAACCCAACCCGTGGCTCTAGACTCGTGGGTAACCCGTGACCCAACCCGCGCTGTAAAACCCGACCCGCGACCCACTTTGACCCACCACTCTATAACCATAACGTACATTATACACAAGCGTGTAGTCAGGATTTTGAAAAGGGTGGTCGCACCTTGTCCACTTTTTTGCTCACTTGTTCAAACTCACTATTGCGGGGTCTGAGCGCCACAGCCCCCAGAATCCAATTATTTTTACACTTATTGGCGAAGTGGCTTACATAACAAAATGTAAATTTGATCATTTAAATTAATTAAACCAAGAGTACAATTAAACTAACTGTTGCGGGGGTCTAGGGGCGGCAGCCGTCAGAAAAAATGAAGTTTTTTTGAATTTTCAGACAAATTTGGTCAAATGGAGACGTAATCAAAAAATTTCCGACAGGTAAAATAAAAACAAAAGGTGGGAACTTCATATCAGGCAGTATATTACACAAGTAAATACAGCATAATGTGCTCTAGTAGACAAGCATATATAGGCTTTCATGAAAGTTAATGCAAATGCAAATGCAAATGCAAAATGGTTTACTTCAGAAAGCATGGATCACGCTCACGCAACAAAAGAAAACTGGAAACAAAAGAAAAACAGTAAACACGGGACAGCCCATTAGGTAATAACAGAAAACAAAACAAAAAAAACACTAAATAAAAGTGCAGACCACTACTTAGCTACTCTGGCAATAACATTTATATACTTTCAGAAATTTACACAGTGTATGCCGAATATCGAACAACTTTTGGCGAAATGAATTAACTGAAATGGCCGTGACAACGTGTTCAGGAAGTGAGTTCCACGGCGAAACCACTCGATTGGAAAAACAAAACTTTCTCACATTAAGAGTAAAGGGGGATTGAGCTAATTTGAAACAATGGCCCCTTGTTCTGGAATTTTGCGAAAAAGATAAAAACTGCTCTGGAGAAATAATAACAAGGAATAGTAAGCAACAGAGTTTGCAGGGGTCTGGGGTAGCCCCCAGAAAAAAATTTTTAGAATTTTTGAAAATTTTAGACCAAATTTTGTCAATTAGAGACGTATCCGAAATTTTTTTGGCCGGGCTATAAAAACCAAGGGGGGACCCTTGTCGACAATTTCTTCAAGTTCCAGTTTCCGCGGGTCAGAAAAAATTTTTTCGACCCGCGCAGCCTGAAGTGGGTACCCGCGGGTCGACCCACGGCTAAAATTTTCCGACCCAACCCAACCCAACCCGCGGGTACCCACGACCCGCGTCCACCCCTGTGTACAGGTGTGCAGAAACAGAGGCAGGATTCTTACTATTCAACTACTGCATTAAAATAAACTTTCTACTCAAAACCGTAAGTTATGACATTAATATATACCTGCCTGAGTGACTGGAGAAGTATATATTTAAATATTAATTTACATATAGGCAAAATAATTATATATCATATCGTAAATTAATTAATTAGGTAAGAAATTTCAAGTTTACAAACTCGCCTTTGAAACTTGTGATTCCGACAACTTCATCCCACGAAGCATTTCCAAAACATGTTTCTCATCCCAGTGCTTGAAGGGGCACCCTTTAAATCAGCAAGATAAGCTATGTAATACAAACTATTCCAGTCGCCAATTCTAACGCCCCACCAGCGAAAAAGCCAGTTTTGTAGTTTGAGAAAAGTACCAATAATGAGCGATTAGTCAAGTTAATCCGCTAAACTCACTAATCTCTTACAATTATTATGCACAATTTTGGGAAGAAAATAAAACCAACGTTCGAAGTGCGTCCTGCTAAAACCCACCATTTACATATTAACAGAATAACTAAAAAATTACGGGTAGCGCCTAATTTTTCAAACGGAAAATCCAAAATAAATGTCAAAAACATGAGCAACTAGCTGAAAAAACTGTGCCCATAAAATAAGCAACGAGCAAAACTTGAAAACAAACGTCCTCATAAAAGCAAAAGTCTACGGCACCCAGTGTTCGGATGCGGTCCCCCATCAACCTACTGACTGGGCCCAAACCTGCTTATCTTCGGTGAGCGGACGAGAACCGGAGCGTTCAAGTTGGTATGGCCGTAGACACCTATACCACCATAAGAATGCTTATTATGACAACTAACGAAAATATAACCGTGGTGTTATAGCTTACACAGGTTTAAAGTACCGTAGCAATATTCTTCAAAAAATATCAATGGCCGAAGACGTGTCGCACATAGGCTGTTGTAAGTGTACAGTACTGTAGTGTAAATAATGCAAACACTGAAAAGGCGCAACTGTGCAAACATTTTAGCCAATCAGCAAGAAGGCTGGGCGGAGCTTACGCTGAGAACCCTTCATATCATTTTAATAGTAGCACATCGCGGCTACGCTAGTTTGACGTATGACTAGTTTTTCTAGTCACTGAAGTACTATTCCTACTAATATAGTTTAGTTTAAAACATGTAACTTTCCGCATTATGTTGTCTACGGCCATACCAACCTGAACGCTCCGGTTCTCGTCCGCTCACCGAAGATAAGCAGGTTTGGGCCCAGTCAGTAGGTTGATGGGGGACCGCATCCGAACACTAGATGCCGTAGGCTTTTTGTAATATAACTCGTCTCGCTACTTGACCTGTAGTAGTTCGTGTGTGGACATTTGTTTTCAAGTTTTGCTGGTTGTTGCGTAATTTTTTATTATTGAAATATTTTTAAGCTTGGGAAATGATAAGCCAATTTATTGGTTATACAATTCATACATGATTATGAATGGCAGATTTTTAAAGCGACCCTGTTTAGAAAATTATTTTTTTTATTTTTATGTAAAAATTGGTTATATTGTGATTTATAAGTTAAGCTGCTTTTGGTTAAATAGTAATTATTTGCACCATTCCCAAATATGAACTAAAATAAGTGGCTATCTATGTGGTGTGTCTATGACGGTGCAAAAAACAACTGAATTTTCAGAGAAGTTTTTTCACATCTGCCTGCGATATATCTGTTACACTTGATATGAATGTAAATTTACGGATCAAAATGTAAAACCACAAAAAAATTATGAAAAAAATTAACCAGTGAAAGGTACTAAATAAACTAATATGTCTGTTAGCTAATTTACTTCACTCATGATGGCCCAATGCCGTTTGGTATATAAACGTCATGAGGCACCTTATATACAATATAGTGACATACGTCAAATGATATACTTATATTATTGAACAAAACAGACACAGACTAGCAAACCGTTCAGTACGAATGGATGGGAGGTCACGCCCGTTTGGGAGCGACAGTCTCTACAGCAAATAATTTGCAATTTGTTTCATTGAACATTTTTGTCGTTTTTCACTTCTTGACTAACTTCCACCGTCAACACGGTTTTTTTAATATCTTCTTCCATTAAAAATAACTTCACACCAAATTAACTAAAAGCTAACGAACATAATCAATGTTTATACTAAAATTGAATTAAAATAAAAAATACATTAAAAATAAATGAAAAGGAAAATGCACTACCATGCGCATCCTGAGCACCCGGAGGATTGGAGGTGATGATTTTCATGCAGCTGAACGGACTCCAAGAGACGTGTTTTCCCTCCTTGCCATAATTATAGCGAATGTTGTACGCGTACTGCTTGTCAAACTGAAATAGTTATAGGCATATACTGCTTGTCAAACTAAAATAGTTATAGGCATACCGTATTACCTCGAATAAAGCCCCTGTCTTGAATAAAGCCCCCGTCAAAGCACTCCCGAAATTATAAAGCCCCCGCCTTGAATAAAACCCCCGGGGACTTTATTCAAAACGTCCTTGAATAAAGCCCCCTGTAACGCAGGCTGTGATACGTACGCACGCGCGTGTATTTGCATATGCTGCTGCATATTGCAATGTTGGCTAGTGGTTAGTTATTACTTATATGCCTGCGCGCCGACCGTTATTGGCGGTTTGTTTTGCTGTTGCAGTGTTCTACTAAATAATTATGACACTGTTGAGTTGTCGACACTCGACCCCCTCGAAGTAGACCGCAACCCACTGTATGTATTTTTCTTTTTTTCTTGGTAGCACAAAGCGGAGAGGATTTTCGTTGGTGTTAAGACGCTAGGTGGTAAGGTAATGTTTGGTGGTGGTCCCATTGTGAGTATTGGAACCCTCCCTCTTAGTGACCCTCTGACCCCAGGGGGGCCAGGTCACGTGACCCCAAAAATTAGAATTTTCAGAAAAGACCCGCCAAAGGTTTCATTTTTTAAACTTTAAATTTTTGGTCATTGGCTTGGCGAGAAGATTTTAAGAGTAAATTCTGTCCGATTCCGAATCCGAAGTTTAGGCTGTGACCCCCCTGGATTCTCTGACTAGCCCCAGATTGGCCCCCTACAGTGTTCCCTAGGCTACCTGTGATTTAATTTTTTTTTTATTTTTTTTCGGAAAAACTCGTTTTTACTAGTGTTTGGCCGATACCCAAAAATACCGATAACCGATACCGATACTGATACCGATAAAAAAATACCGATACCGATACCGATATTTTTATTGAAATATTGTGTAATGTGTATATACGTATATTATCATAGACTGAGGTATGTATACAGACATCAGTATATATTTCTGTGGACTGTACATAGACATTGTGCTGTCGTATGGGGATGCTAATGTATGAAGGGATAATAGCATAAATTTGTCCCATAAAGGGGGGAGGGATCAGTCGGAGGGAAAAAGTGTAAAGCTACCGGCCCCGGCGTGTGCCAAAGTTTCGACCATGCATCTTTTTTTATTTTATATGGGAGTTGTATATATGTATTAATTGTAAAAACGGTAGCGTGGCTGAGTGGTTCAACGTTCAAGATAGGAGGATCGAATTCTAGCTGAACGTTTACATGTAATCCCCTTGAGCAAGATATTAGGCCACATCGCTCCTGCCAGCCTAGCAGTATATACTGTATCCCCATTGTGACAGGTAAAAGGGTATCACATTCATGTGCAAAGTATATAAGGGGTCCGTCGTCCGTGTGAGGCATTATATACACCATGAGGGGTCGCTCTCCCCTGCTCCAGATGTACCAGTAACGAATTCGAAACTTTTTTTGCAATGTACTGTATATAGTCATTCTCGAAGGCGTAGTCATAGTGTACCTAGTCATCCTCCTAAGCCGCTCCAGAGCTCTGCAACGGAGATTAGCACTGCAACCGACGGCAGGAACACAAAAAGGACAATTATCTATCCGCGTGTTAGCTTTACCTTCATATTAAAAATGGTAATTTTGCTTGAATTTTGACCCAAAACTTTGAAAGTCGTATGTAACTTTTTGGCTTCAGCAAGACACATACAGATTACTAGTGTATATGCATCACTTTGGGGAATTGGTAAAAATTGCATATGTATCGAGGGGTGAGAATCCAATTCAAGGATGAAAAAAGGGATCCTAAATTGCACTGCTGTTACATTTTTGAGTATATAAAGTAGTCCGACAGATGTTTATGCCAGAAAGTCACAGCATAGTGCACGCGCGGGCCCTAGACAAACTTACGGTCAATGTTTGTAGAATAGGTTGTGTCTGTGTGTAAGGCACTGACGCGTTCAACGCGGCACGCATATTCGACTCTCCAGTCTCCAGTCTCCACTATGCATGTATCTTCCTAATCCTAACGTGTGCTAGCAGTGCTGGTAATGTCTATATACCACGAGAAATTAAACAAACATTCTAACAAATGCAATAGTTTCTGAAATTGTGCAAACACCATAAGAGCGGAAATAGTCATAGTTTTTATACAACTTATCAGTTCTGGTGCCTATTGAGTTCTTTGACTAAAAAAATTGAAGGTGAAAAGCTAAGACAATGCTTAAATTTCAAGCAGATGAGCCGAGATACCCCAAGAGGAAAACTATCGGTATCGGTATTTTTAAAATTTTAAAATACCGATACCGATACCGATATGCCTATTATCGGCCGATACCGATACCGATAATCGGCCAAACACTAGTTTTTACATAGGTGTAATTGGGGCCCCTTAGGTGTAATTGGGGCCCCAAACATATGTAAATCCGGGTGTAATTGGGGCCCCCAACGTAAATCCGGAGTTTATTCTTCTCTATGACGCCACTGAAACCCAGTCACGGTTAAACGTGTCCCCGTCACCCGTCAGAAAATGTTATTTGTCGATATTTTGGCAAAATTCAATTCATCGGAATCAGTGTTTTTTTTTGCGTCAAAAAGTGCGAAACGCCGCACTTTTTTTCTGAAATTTCGCACTTTTTTTTGGCAATGTGCGTCCCGTGACGCACTTTTTTTCGGCTGAGGCTGAAAGATATCATAGCTGATTTTGGCCAAAAAGTGCCGAAAATAGCATTTTTGTCGCGAAAATTTTGAAAAATTTTCCAAAATTGCGTCAAAACCATAAATTTGTAAAATTTTCTGATGTGTCTAACGTTTCAACTTCAAGCTTAATCGGTATGCAGCTACAGCTGGTTTCAATACAGTTTACAAACTATTATGATTAGTTATGACTAAGATCATGATTAGAAAAAATCGTGTCGAAGCATGCCACACCCAGCAAGTTTCTTAAAAGCATCAATTAATGCCAATAGGTATTTAGGTGATTGTCCCGCTAGTATCAAAGTTTGGAATAGGAGAATTCTATTATATATATATATATATCTGCTGAAATTAGCTGCGTGTTTACAGTGTTAATAGTTAAGTTCCTGCCAACTTAATTTTGCGTAAAGAGGCAGTCTCAAGGGGTACTACTGAGTTAAGTCAGCCAGACCCCTGCAACTACTGCAGTTCCCGTTTTGTACTTTTTCTAGCAAAATTGCATCCTTGTAGTCTTTTTCAGTCTGCTAAAATTCAAAACTCTGATCAGCTTTTCTCAACAACACCGAAATTAACGTGATCAGCATTGACGTAATATTTAAGTGCCTCTTGGATACCGCACTATGAAGCGTATCGAATAAAACATAAATTTCTAGATGCTGAGACGCCACGGCCAGGTCCATAGTTTAAGTCGCCGACTCTCAGAAACCAGAATTTATAAGTTAAGCTCAGCTTTCGCACATTCTAAATGGGCAAGGCAATGGCGTACCCAGGGAAGGGTAGATGGGCGGAATCGCCACCCCTCCCGAATTTTTTTCCAAGTGAATTTTTTTACACATTTTTACTTTTTTCACAGTGAATTTTTTCCCTTTTGCTTTTATTGCTTGGTCAAAAAAAATTTCCGATACGTTTCCAATTGATCAAATTTGGCCTAAAAGTCAAAAAATTTTCCAAATTTTTTTCCTGGGGGCTGCCGCCCCCAGACCCCTGCAACGTCTGGCAACGTGGCCTTCCATTTTCAGTTCACATTTGTATGTTATTATGGAAAATAGTGCATTTTAACCCATTACAGAAAATCAAAAAGCCATTTCCCCCGACATTTTTTTCGAGGTACGCGACTGCTTAAAAGTAGCAATTAAAATTTTTTCAGAAATTTTTTTAAAATTCCAAAGTCGTAAGTGAGGACGGCCAGTGCCATAATAAAGTGATTTTCACCTAAAACACGCGCTTAAGTAGCATTATAACCGCTCTGCGCACTTTTTTTCAAAATGACGCAAAAAAAATTGGGCATGTGCGTCAGACGACGCAAAATTTTTGACGAAAAAAAACACTGATCGGAATTAAGGCGAAAATAATTGAGAAACTCTTATGAAGTTGAGTGAACCTCATAGCTCAAAAGTTCCTGAACTAAAGGGGGGTACCCAGGTCAAAAATCAAAGTTCTCCAATTTTGCATATTTTCACATTACAAAGCAAATGTGCTCAAAAAAGCCGATAAATAGCCATTTGTGAGACTTTACATTTGGCGTCACTGCACATGTCATGGACGAATATCGAATATTTTAAAAAATATTTGACAGAAATCCAAGGTCTACTTTGACCTTGGACTGTCCTGGAGTTCCGCGGTAAGGTTCCTACAGTAAAGGTTCGTCTGCCTAGAATAGAGGAATAGAGGGTCTTATGCCTATATCGGATACTGTTGTAGCCACTTCACAAGTTAATATGAGAAGTAAGATAGGCCCCTAGAATACTAAAAAGGATTTACGACAGCTCATCGTCGGCCCACTAGTTCAAATGGTTAGAGCGCTGGCTATGCAGATATATTCAGATCCAGAGATGGGCGGTTCAAATCCCCGCTGGGTCATTCTGATGATGATGCTGTCTTTCTTTCAGTAGAATCCCCCCTCCTTTTCATGACATGGCGAGGCTTCCATGAAAAACTTCGAATCCCCTGACCGTGGTTTGCGTGAGGTAGCATTGGGCTGTTGGGTGACACAGTCACACCCATGGCAGCAGCACTGTGAACGGGCATGAGTAAAATGGTGGTGAGCATATGGAGGAATTATAGCCGCTTAGTATGTAGTGGGGCCGCTCCTTGTCCCGGTTAGAAGTGTGAGCTTATCAGTCCGTGGCAGTGTTCGCTGATGATGAGGTTGGAGTGAGACCTCGCGAAACTAGCCTTATAGAAAATAATAGGAACGGCTCCCGGCGCTACCCCAGTCCGGGACGTCCATAGCTAGTAGTAGTTGTGCACAGCTCAGGAAAACTTTGGGCCGAAACTTACTAGGAGGGGAGGGATATGAAGTAAGATAGCCTACCTAGAGTACTTGAAGAGATTTACGACAGCTCATCGTCGGCCCAGTAGCTAAATGGTCAGAGCGCTGGTCTGCAGATCCAGAGATGCGTGGTTCGAATCCCCCTGGGTCTTCACGATGATGATGCTGTTTTTCAGTAGAATCCGCCCTCCTTTTCTTGACAAATAGTTACGTACTATTTGGTGTTCATTATTTTGCCAACGATTTTGATCGTAATTTTTTATCAAACCATTTGACTATTTGGTAACTAAATTTTTTGTTCATTTCTCTTTGTAAACTGCAGCTCAACAGTTTTTCCATAAAGTTCAATTCTTTAAGAAGACTGATACCTGGCTTGCGTTGTTACTTATTATTTTTCAGCATAGTAAAATGGTGTAATAATGCAGAGCAGGTAAATATTTTGACTTGTATCTGGTACACAAAAGTTTACAAAAAAATAAAGCCCCCGCCTTGAATAAAGCCCCCGTTTGGAACTTCACGAAAAAATAAAACCCCCGCCTTAAATAAAACCCCCGTTTGGACCTTCACGAAACAATAAAGCCCCCGGGGCTTTATTCGAGGAAATACGGTATACTGCTTGTCAAACTAAAATAGTTATAGGCATATACTGCTTGTCAAACTAAAATAGTTACTTATAGGCATATACTGCTTGTCAAACTGAAATAGTTATAGGCATATACTGCTTGTCAAACTGAAATAGTTATAGGCATATACTGCTTGTCAAACTGAAATAGTTATAGGCATATACTGCTTGTCAAACTAAAATAGTTATAGGCATATACTGCTTGTCAAACTAAAATAGTTATAGGCATATACTGCTTGTCAAACTGAAATAGTTATAGGCATATACTGCTTGTCAAACTGAAAAGTTTATAGCGTTACTGCTTGTCAAACTAAAATAGCGTATGTTATAAATAGGTAGCGTATGGTAGGTAAGACTTGGACTGTTTCACCCAGCAGCCTGACCGCCCCTGCCAAGTAGCGCTCGGCCCCCTACAAAAAACACCCCCACATGTAAAACTTTACGTACACAATAAAAAAGATGACAACGGTAAGTATATAATATATAGGACCTACTTTATCCTTATCCATTTTCTTTGTGAACTCTTGACTCCAGAAGCGCATGGCGTCGTCTAGGTTCAGTCCGATTCCCTTCAGAAACAAGCCATACTGCAGTCTGCCGCCATACTTCAAATGGTGATCCTTGCGCAGCTGCTGGTGCAAACGACGCATGCAGGGCGGGTAGGACACGTTGCAGAGCTGGAGACCAAATGAAAAAACACGTCAATAGGTGGGACTCACAAAAACTGTTGTGGGGCGGGGAATATATACATGTAACAGGGTCAAAAATGTTTTCGGGGGGCTTCTCCGGCAAATTTTGATGACCCTCCCCCCTGATCGACCAAAAAACCCTAAATTCTGCAAAAATTTCCCAAAAAATACTATTTGTGCTAATTTTCCTAAATTTTCGGGGCTCTCCCCCGGCCGCTGATTTTGCCCAACCCCCCCCCCCCCCCCAACCGCTACCCCCGGGGGGGGGGGTAGGGGGAATCCCCCCCCCCCCGAAATTTTTCCCACTGATTTTTTACACAAGGGTCCCCGCTTTCGTTTTTATGGTCCGGCCGGAAAAATTTTCCAGGGGTGTTGCGGCCCTTTTACGAAAAAATAGGAAATAAAATAGGAATTTCCCAGAGAAAAATAGGAAAAAAATAGGAATTTTTGAGCAAAAAATAGGAAAAAATAGGAATTTTTGACGGACCTTGTACTGAAAATTGACCTGTGTAACAATAAACTGTGGCTGTTACGTCTCAGTACTCACGGCTTCAGCAACAATAAAAGCGGCTACCAGGGGTTTTTTTGGTTTAAAAAGTTTAGGCCACTTGGCCTCAGGTCCAAAATTTCTTTAGGCCAATTGACAAAAAGCTTAGGCCAACTCATTTTTTGCATTTTTTGCAATTTACAAAAATAAGCACAGTAAATTGTACACTGGTGTAGCCAGAAACAAATTTTGGAGGGAATCAACTTTTAGAATTTTAAAAGTGTTAAAATTCATTTCATTTAATAGCAATTTGAACACAAAAAACGACACACACTAGCAAAATTCGTTCAAAAATAATGCTATTTTTGTTACTAGAGAGGCTTTTAAGATTTTTTTGGAGCACAAACCATCCAAAATTACACAACAGCTGGCGGATCCAGATAATTTTTTATATTGCGGACCCTAAATTCACAAGAAATGACAATTTTTCTACCATAAAACAGCTACAAACTATACATTACAGTGGCGTACCCAGAAAAAAATTTCGGGGGGGAATGACTTAAGATCAGTAAACCGCACAGTTGCAGGGGTATGGGGGCGGTAGCCCCCAGCAAAAATTTCGGCGATTTTACTAATTTTTAGCTCAAATTTGGTCAACTGGAGGCGTAGCAGAAATTTTTTCGGACAAAAATTGAAACAAAAGATAGGAACGTCACATCAGACAGTCTATTACACAAGTAAATGTAGCATAATATACTGGTGTAGTCATGCAAATGCAGCACAACGTACTTGTGTATACATGCATAAGCTTTGATGGAATACGCGGGCGGTGTTTGGCCACCGTTTCTAACGTAATAAACGCAAAAATCTATGTTTAATACATTTAAATACTAAAAAAATGCATATTTGGGCAGAAGTCATTTCTGCCAAAAAGGGTCGATTTTTGAAGATTTATTGTGAGTCACGTCGGTGTCAGAGAAACGGTTTTTTTAGTCCATACTGCAGCCTAAGAGTTGTAGAACACGATAGAATTGAGTTTATACTCACTGCTAATAGAACAGCCGAAAAAAGTGGTAGGGTTTTTTCCCCGCATTGAGGTTTTTTCCCGCATAGGGTTTTTTTCCCAGAGGTTTCGAGGCTTATTACTCAGAAACGTGAGTAGTTAGAATCCATTTTATTAGAGCAACAGTTAGGCGAAAGATGGCCGTTATAACAGCCGCGAGCATTAATAGATCCGATTTATGTGGAGCGCAGAAGGACCCGAAAAGTTGAAAATAGGGTTTTTTTCCCCGCACCACTATATCTCATAATAATTTATAGTTTCCTAAATTAATATGCGTACTATAAATTATTGATTGAAAATTAATCGTAAGTTGTCAAATGTTAACTCCTGCAAAACTGTCGAAAACTTTACTACCACCTTAATGTGGAATTTAATTTCCTGAACAAGAATATCTAAGAACAAGAACAAGAAAGTGTCCTGGATTGGAAATTTCGACCCGCAAGCAGCACTGTGGTGTCATCGACGACAGACTAAATAATTGCTAGCTATTAGGTAACCTGAATTTGTGATAAACGCAGCGGCAGTTTCGGAAATTTGCCTCAAAATCGATGCATCTTGATGAAATTTTGAAAAAATAGGAAAAAATAGGAATTTTTCTTAAAAAATAGGAAAAAATAGGAGGTGGTCCAAAAAATAGGAAAAAATAGGAAAAATAGGAGCCGCAACACCCCTGATTTTCTGATACGTCTCCAAACTCCAATATTGATTGAATTTGGCCTTGACTCCAATTGACTGAAAATTTCCCCCAATTTTTTTCAGTCAACGGGCCGTTGAAAGTTCTCCGTTGAAAAAAATTTCAATTTTATAAAGACTAAAAATGCTCGGTTGAGCTCAGCGGCGCCGTTGAGTTCAATGAGCTGTTGAAATCTTTATAAAATTGGGCCATGATCGAAGTAAAATGCTGAGACATTAAATTGAAGTATCCTCCAGAAAAATATTCATACGTAGTTCTACGTTACGCCATAACCACCCAAAATAAATCCCATATAATACCATACTGAAGAAATTTAATCTTAAATCTTAACACTAAAGTACTAATACTTAATCACACACATCGTCCAGCATCTCCGGCCTGACGCAATTGTCCGACTGGCCATAGTCCTTGGCCGAGGCCACGAGTCGCGGATTGCTGATTCGCTGCAACAATTTGGCCACGCGTTCGTCCTCGATCGCACGACCGTAGTAGCGAGTCATTTTCTGAAAAAACCATAAACTAGCGTTCAGCCAGCGTGGCATATTTTTAGACAAAATTTTATTGGGAGGGGGGGCACGATGGGGGGCAGGCCCCTCCCCCCCCATGGATGGGGGGGCGTCGACCAAAATCACAATAAAACACTATTTTTACACAAAAAATTGGTTACATTAAATGTTTCGTTTTCATACGTTAATATAGCTACGCTAATACTAAATTTAGCAAAAAAGGACCCAAAAAACCAAAGAACACAACATCGCTACAGCTAAAAAGTCTCTAAAACATCCTTCCGGAAAAAACTTTAGGCTATGGAGGGGCACCCTATCTGAAATGGGGGGCTCCAGACCAAATGGGGGGGGCGCCCCCCAGCCCCCCCCCCACTAAAAAATATGACAGGCCAGGAAAAGTGACAGAAAATTAAATATCTTATTCGAACATATACATTAGGTATGATTAAAAAAGTTTGAGAATTTTATGGAAACTATTAATACGCTTAAATGTGTGCGCCAGAAGTTGTTTGTTTTTGTGTGGTTTTATGAAAATAGTCACTTCGCTACTACCTCGCTACTTTGCTACTACTTCGCTTAAAAAAGCCTTTACAAAATCATAAAAGTTATATATATACTATCACCTGCTTAAGGTGGTAGTTACGTTTTCGAAGTTTTTGCAATAATTCAAAAGTTACTTGACCAAACATAGTCAAATTTGGCACGAACATTGCGAATGTAATTAGCAATATTTCAGCTAATTTTAACATTGATTCAAACTTTTACAGCTAGTTTATAGCTCAAAAACTGGATTTTTTGTGTATTTTTTGAGGACTTACAAAATTGTATGCAAATTTTTGTGGCTCTGTCACTATTCAGAAAGGCCATTCAAAAAAGGTCTAACCCATTTTATTTTAAGAATATTTTCAGCTAAAATATGACATATTTCTGTTAGTCGTTCTAGGCGATCTGTAACTTTGAAGTTTTTTTACCTCAATTCTGACTTCTCATGCTAATATCACAAAATACCAATAACCACTTGTCACCATAATTTACATGTATATAGTACTTTATGCGCCCATTATACTCGCAAAATTTGGTTAGTATATGTCACAGCAGCCAAGAGCATTGGCAGTTTTAATAAACCCCTTCAAAAATTGCAAATTTTCTTCAGTCTCCTGAAACGTCATTTTTTTAAACTTTTGTCCGCCATTTTTTCAACGGTTACGGGAAAACTGTGCTTAATGTAATATTAGCTGACCCCAATGAGGCCCTATTCAACTGAATTAAATTTTTTTTAAAAATCCGTCATTTCTGAGCACAATGAGTGATTTCAGTTGAAGTAACCAATATCCTGTTCAGTTCATAAGAATGCAAAGAAAGCAAATTTGACAGTAGCCAAATAAATTTGCCCTATACCTTTTTCGAATTGAGTGAAAAGGTTGAGTATTTTGTTAGTTACAGCCTACCAAAGTCATAAAAACTGCCGTTTCTTGACTTTTTAGAAAAGTTTGAGGCAAACTTTTGCTCACTGTAAAAATCTGCTAAATTATTCCGCTTAGTTAAGCATACCAGCATTTTCATAACACATCAATGTGCCTTCGTTATAAATTTCTTGACTGTATGCGGAATTTTTTTACCACAATGAAGAAATAACGAAATACGGGGAAAAATGAATAAAATTGAACTGATGAGCTTCACCAAAATAGTTGGCGTGCACACTATGAGTATCATCGACTCTTGAAAAAATGTAATTTTGTGAAAAATAAGTTGGTTAATAATATGCAAAAGACCGCGTGTAAATTGATTTAGTAATTGCTACAAAATAGAACATTGGAAAAAGCTGCGAAAACGTAACTACCACCTTAAGTGAGACCAATTTGATAAATAATATAAAATATATAACATAATTAAATTAATATGCTTACGTGAGACCAATTTGATAAATAATATAAAATAACATAATTAAATTAATATTTTAAAAATAATAAAAATCAAAATATATTATATACATACATATATACTTAAAATTAACAACAAGCGAATACATTAATAACTACTATTTCAACTATAACTATAGCACAAACCCAGCCCCAAACAAGTCCCACACTCAGCTGAATATTTTCCTCAAAACTTAATTGACAAAACTATAACGCTAAATACATTCTACATCCAATAATACGCATAAAAGCGACTATTGACTGACCGCAAGCGACTGTGACATTATATTCCGCAGCTTTCCAGTCAAAATATTAATCAAATCAGTCTTGGAGACATACGCAAAACCCCGACACAGAATCACCCGCCTTCTCTTCACCAAATCGAAAGCCTCTGTGAAGGGAACCTGAAATTAATAAATTAACAGATCTGTGGCAACATTTTTTGGCTTAGAAAAAAGTTGCTTAGAAACTATTTTACACCCTAGTTTAATGAATTTATTTTACTTTAAGTTATGATAAGGAGATGCCGTGACTTCTAAGTGCTTATCAAAAATGTTTTTGTTCGTCACGCACTGAATACAACTGATTTATTTCACAAATGAAATTAAATTATATACAGTAAATTAACACTTAAACAAATTTATTTTTACATATAAATATATAAATTTAAATATAAATATATAAAAATTAAATTACAAAAAAGTACAATAAAAAGCTCAATACTTGAACGTGTAACAGTATTATTAAATAGTAGCAATCTCAAACAGTCAAACATACCTTATATACAATGGAGTACCCATTTCTATCATAAAAATCGGTTATCATTTCACATAAATCATCACCGAGTACTTTCAAGAGATCGCTTTCTTCCTACAACAAAATGAAAAGTATCGTGCTCTGTTGAAAAGTGGATCAAGTTGCAGTTTAGCTTCCATTCAAAAAAGTACAAAATTCCACTGCAACAACCAACAAGTGAATGAAAAGTCATGCAGAACCATTAGTAATCAAATAGAGGCCAATCTAGGAGGGCCTCTTTCAGCTTTTTTATGAGCTACAACAGCTGGAAAAACTCCAAAAAAGCCCCTATTATTTTCTGCTGCCGCCCTAAACTTTCATCCTGAGTACGACCGTCGCCCAGGCAATCAAAAATGCCTTACGATAGTAATATAGGGTAAGGAACTGTCAATCATAAACTGTTTGACCGATTTGGAAGTCTCATCGGCCACAAATCGATATCGAAACAAATCTGCTTCTTGTTGAATCAGCCACTGCCGCATTTCCGGACTGCAATAATTAATAACTTGGAACGAACAAATATTTAGTGCAACAAATTGTACGCATATCATTTTTTGTTAATTTTGAAATGTTTTTCTGTCAAATTTTTAAAAACAGTGTCTCAGTGGAATGCTAAGATGACATTTTACAGCAGCATATTATGCAAGTTGTGTGATTTTTTAACCTCGAAAAGAAGCACATATAATAACTTTATACTATACGCGCGCAAAAGACATATTTCTGTGA
>JASANF010005521.1:0-15248 GCA_030248245.1 Trissonchulus sp. WLG1_4
ATGTTTCTAGGGGTAATTTGGGCCCCTGAACACAAATCTGAGGTCCATTTGCGCCTAGGACCTTGAACCCCCCTATGACCCCCTCAGGGTACCCCCCCTAGGGGGGGTCCAGGGGTCCTAAGGGTCAATTTTTCGAAATTGAGATTTTGATGTTTCTAGGGGTAATTTGGCCCCCTGAACACGAATCCGGGGTCCATTTTTGCCTAAAACCCTCGTGGACCCCGCCAAGCCCCCCTCGCTAGGGTACCATGCCCCAGGGGGCCAAAGGGGTCAAATTTTCGAAATTGAGATTTTGATGTTTCTAGGGGTAATTTGAGCTCCTGAACACGAACAGAGGGTCCTTGCCTAGATTAGAGGGTCCTTTGCCTAGAATAGAGGGTCTCCTGCCTACGACGGCAACCCGTTGTAGCCACTTGACTAGTTTTTATTTGTATTCTTAAAATTATGTGGACAGTGATTAAATTGCGTTTTTTGGCACGTAGCTTTTTCGGCTCGGATAGCGAAACATGCCTAAGCTTATTGTTTTTTCTAGAGAAGGAACTATTGTTTTGAAACCAACTCTGCGCAGTGTAAATGTAGCAGCTGCATGCCGTTGCGCATATAATTAACACGTAAAGTCAGTATGGGGCTGACGGCTCGTTTTTTGTCAAAAAGGCTTTTTTCATACTTTTAAATCAAATAATGGTAAACAGCACTTTTTGAGGACCAAAATATAGGTTTATTATCAAAAAAAACTTATACTTTTTAATTTTTATTCAGCTTTCTTAGCATATTTGTCATGTTGCTTCCAGAGTAATAGCAACTATGTAAACAACAAGACAAAGTGAAGCAGCGTGGTCGAGTGTACGGATGTTTTCAGTTACAGAAATCTTAATCAGTTCAGTTAATCAGTTAACTGATTAGCTGAAGAGTAGATCAGTTTAGTTATCAGTTAATTTTGCAAAATATTAATCAGTTCAGTTACAGTTAAGTTAACTTAACTGTAACTGATAACTTTAACTGAAAATATCTTCAGTTATTTCTCTAAAACTCAATTAACACTAAATTAATTGCTAATTTATTATTAACGAATTATTTACTTTTTATATACATACCTATACACCGTTTCCCGTACCTAATTTTTTCCTTCTAGAGAAGCAACTATTGTTTTGAAAACAAACTCTGCGCAGTGTAAAAGAAGCTGATGCATGCTGCTGTGCGCATATGATAAACGTAACGATTAATTAGTGAAGTCAGTATGGGAGCTGACTGTTTTTTTCTGAAGAAAGGTTTTTTTACAGTTTTAGATGAAATTATAGTAATAATGGTATTTTATCGGTCTTGAGATATCATTTTAATAAAAGATTACATGAAAAATAAATTCACTTAGCATCTTTTACCCAGCTCTTTGCGCGTAATCTTAAAGTGTCATGCTTCATATTTACAATCAATCAATCACACAAAGTGAAGCAGCGTGCGTGGTCGAGTGCTCCACAGTGCAAGTTCAATAGCGGTACAGTTCAAGGGTTCGATTCCCCCCCACTTATTGTTGATGTTTTTTTGAAACATGTCTCCTACTTTTGCCTGCAAACACTGTTTCAAATGAACCATTTTGCTTACCGCAACTATGGCTTCTTGGCCAACAGTTACCGATAGTTATGAAATTTGGTAAAATTCAGTGCCGAAACTAAACTCAGCAACTGCAGCAGGTATTATTGCTTTCTATGAATGACAATGCACATTGAATGCGAAGGCGAAGTAAATTTGATGATGAAACATATCTGTTGAATTTTTATTCTGCAAAGGAACCTTGCCCCTTTTGAGCCTGCTTGTTATAATATTCCTACAACTGAACTGAATAATTGATTGTCAGTTATGCGTAAAAACTGAAAATCAAAAGCAGTTTCGACGCATAACTGACAACGATTTTCAGTTATAGCATGTAACTGAAAATAATATCAGTTAACTGATTTTAATCAGTTTTTTACAACCGAAGCAGTTCAGTTACAGTTACGTTAACTGCTTCTGAGAATTGTGCAGTTAAGTTATCAGTTTTTAACTGCTTTTCAAATTTAGAGCAGTTAAGTTATCAGTTATTATCAGTTAACTGTAACTGCTTAACTTTAACTGAAAATGAATCAGTTAGCAGTTAACTGAAAACATCCCTAGTCGAGTGGTCAAAGGCGATAGGCGATAGTGTACACCGTAGAGGAGTGTTTATTATGTGGGATTGACCCCCACAATTGTTTTTTTTTAAATTTTGTTATTTACCGTTGTCTGCACAATCTATTCTGAAATGAAATTTTTGTCAATAAAGGGCACAGCACAGTGTACTAAAATCACAAATAGTTTTCTGGCAACTGTTACATGTTTTTGGCCGTTTTATAACTTTCCACAGTGAAAGCAGTCTGAAACTAAATCAAGCAATTGTATCAGGTATTATTAGTTTATGCATGGCAATGCCCAACTTAAGGCAAAGCTGAATTGGCGAAATTGTAAGGGTGAAATAGGATGGATTTTGCACTCAACAAAGGAACCTTGCCCCTTTTGGGGCCAACTTGTTTTATTGTTTTGATTGACCAAAATATGTGAAGCTCGCCTTTTCACGCAAAACTCACAACTTGGTCATCGAAATTAACTACCTATTTGTTGTATGTTAACTGCTAAATATTGTTAATTGTTTTCTATCTTCATTATTGTGAATTGTTTAATAAATTTCTGTTGTTTTGATTAACGATTAGGCATCAGCTAGAAACAGTCAGTCATTAAGTGTGCGCAGCTTCATTTACTTACGTTCGCGGGACGACTTGTACGGCAAGGGGTGGGTACTGGGTAGTGATGTGAGCGTGAAACTGAAACAAATATGTTCCGGAGCTGAAACTACAACTGAAACTGAAACGAAATTAGGAGCTGAAACTGAAACAAACTGAAACTCACAAGGCAACTTTAACATCACTAGTACTGGCATACTAGGTACCGGCTACCGGTGTCAGAGTTAAATCTCCTAAGTCCGTAGTACCCCCGGGCCCCGGGTACAGATACACCTGGCGGAATAGGTATTCCGGGAGGAAGATTCACAGTAGTCAGCCAGTGACACCGGGTTACCCACAATCGTCAAGGCGCGGGTTCGCTCGTGGGTCACAAATTTTTACCGCGTCGCGTACTAGGTACTCGGGGGAAAAATTTCCCTAGGGATATTTTTCCGGGGGGAAAAATTTCACGGGGGAAAAATTTCCCTGTGACAGGTACCCCCCTCTCAACTGAAGACGGGGTGCTGAACTGAGGTTGGGGTACCCCCCTCAGTTGAGTACGAGGTCTTCAGTTGAAGGGGGTACCGCCCCTCAAAACCGAACATAAATTGGCTATTTCGCGCTCCGCATTGGACGCGCGCTGCCAGACATAATAGGGAGAGTGTCATACTCTTCCTATTATGTACTCTTGGTTTTACACAGACGTTAGAACTTCTTGCAGTCGGGAACGAAGCACCGCTAGACGAACTACGACGACCTATAGGTAATAGGCATACATGTATGCTGAATATCCCCCGCCAAGATCGAGGGGCCGGAGGGAAGGTTTCGAAATTTGGACAAAATTGAATAAAAATGAGTTGTGAAAAATTTTTCGTCGATCAGGAAAGGGTCCCCAAAAATTTTGACTCGTTACACGTATATATTAGGGTTGGGAGTGACCGGAAAATTTCCGGAAATTACCAGAGGTACTTTTCCGGAAATTTCCGGAAAAATTTTCAAAACGGCTAGAAAAGTTTCCGCGCTGGTTGGAAACATTTGAATTATTGGTTTCTTAAGTATTGCTGATCAGTAACGAGTCTTAGATACAGTGGGAAGCCTTGCTCTTCAATATTTTGCTGATTTTAAAAATTACTTTGATGCCCATCATTCTATTTTGACCCCGCCTGACAAGCAGCTTTTGCGTGAGAGAATTTGTCTGCGAGCAAATATGGCTGTCAAGTCATTGCATTGCGCCGCTAATCCTATATTTTGGATTGGATCCCCGATTTATTGGTGCCAAATGCACAGCAGAACAAGAATATTTTGGAACTGAAATGCTTTGCCCACCACCAAGGGAAAGGGGTACCCAAAATATTTGTGCTGTTACATGTATCAGTCGGGCTGAAACAGACACCATCGCTGGTAAAACGACCATATGTAGTAGTTTTGAAAATGTTTGAAACACAGTGATGTTTTTCTAAGCGTTGCTATTTTCAATCAAAAATTGTAAATAATTCCTGCTCGAGGTTTCATTCTCCACTTTTTCCCTGTCCGTTAGAAACCCTGCACCGTTAGAGAATACCTAGCTCGGAGTAACTATTCACGAGAATAACTAAAGAATAACATATTCTCCAGCTGTCAATAAAAATGTGTCTGCATCATTCGTATCCAATCACAGCCTTGCAGACAGCTAATTGAGCTCCAGACTTAAGCCCGGTTCATACGGTAAGTTTCCCATGTATCACGGTTTTTTAGATGCCTCGGAGAAACGGCGATTCGGCTATAGCCAATTATTAAACACGGATTTGTCTAAAATAGCCGGCAATAGCTGTGGCGATTTTTAGCACATATTGCCGATTAGACTGTTTCGCCGCGGCTATAGCTCGCCGTGGCTATTTTGGCGATTTTCAAATGGCCAAGTTTTTACTAAAGAAACGTGGCTATAGCCAGTCTATGGTATTTTTGAAATCAAGTAGGGAACCCCCATAAAGTGGCGATTCGGCTATAGCCGCCAATAGCCGTTTCAAAGACAGTGTTTTGTCTGAATAAAGCCGGCTATAGCTGCTGCCAGCAGTGGCTATTTTTCCACTTGTGCTGATTCGCCACAGATATAGCTCGCCGCGGCTATTTTAGCGATTTTCAAATGGCCACGTTTTGACTGAAGAAACGTGGCTATAGCCAGGCTATGGCTATTTTTGAAATCAAGTTGAGACCCCCTAGAAGTGGCGATTCGGCTATAGCCGCCAATAGCCGTTACAAATACACTGTTTGGTCTGAAATAGCCGGCTATAGCTGCTGCCAGCATTGGCGATTTTTCCACCGTCCAAAACGAAAAATGAAAAATACAAAATGAAGATGACTTTGTAGTGGAATCGAACCGCCAACCTTATGGTTATCAAGCGTACACTCTGGGGTCTGGGTAAAATCCAGCCCCAGCCCCAGCCCCGGCCCCAGCCCCAGCCCCAAGTGGGTAAAACCCAGCCCCAGCCCCAAATATTAACAGTGGGTAAAATCCAGCCCCAGGTTGGGTAAAACCCAGCCCCAGCCCCAACTGGGTAAAACCCAGCCCCAGCCCCAAATGGGTAAAATCCAGCCCCAGCCCAAACTGGGTAAAATCCAGCCCCAGCCCCAACTGGGTAAAATCCAGCCTCAGCCCCAAATGGGTAAAATTCAGCCCCAGCCCCAAATGGGTAAAATCCAGCCCCAGCCCCAAATGGGTAAAATACAGCCCCAGCCCCAAATGGGTAAAATCCAGCCCCGGCCCCAAATGGGTAAAATCCAGCCCCAGCCCCAACTAGGTAATTTCCAGCTCCAGCCCTGGCCCCAGCCCCAGCCTACGCACACCCCGGCCCCGGTTGGCAAAACACATCACCGCAATCAAATAGGCAAACCTTTGATACAACTTCAACTATTAGAGCAAGGCCGAATCACCGTTAGTTCGAAAAAGTTTTTGATGCATAATTAGGGAACTGTAATCGTACTCAAAATTAAAGCAATGCACTTTATCATACGAATTTAAATTTTCTAACACTAAACTTCAATCTCAGTTCTGCACATTTTCAACCAACTTTTTAGCTCTGTTCCGTCAAATTTTATTTGTATAAATTTTCACAGCTTGTATCTTTTAGTAACATTTCGTGAAAACTTTGATCAGTTTTCTGTCGAATTTTAGATAAATTTCAGTGAGCTTTATGTATTCTCCTTGCTGTTCAATTCCTGCTTTGTGTCGATCGAATTCATGTATCTAATGCTAAGTTTTCGTAATAATTTTTAATTTTTCTGTATTTTTCAACAACACCAATCAATAGATACCACCTGAGAAGAATAATGCATGTATGTATGCTTCTGAAATTATTTCGGCCTGATTCGGCCGACATAGCAGTGACACGACCAGTTAAGGGCCTATTAACACGAAGCGCATTTTGCTCCATGGCGTACGCCATGGCGCATGAGCGGGCGCATGACAGGGCGCATGAGCGGGCGCAAGACAGGGCGCATGAGCGGGCGCACACGCACACTTGCATACTGCATTGTGTGAAATAATGCAGCAGGCAGGCAGTGTGAAAATATTATCACTGCTATGTAGGCCGAATCTCCTTTAGGCCGAAATCAATCAGGTTTGCCTATTTGATTGCGGTGATGTGTTTTGCCAACCGGGGCCGGGGTGTGCGTAGGCTGGGGCTGGGGCCAGGGCTGGAGCTGGAAATTACCTAGTTGGGGCTGGGGCTGGATTTTACCCATTTGGGGCTGGGGCCGGATTTCACCCAGTTGGGGCTGGGGCTGGGTTTTACCCACTTGGGGCTGGGGCTGGGGCCGGGGCTGGGGCTGGATTTTACCCAGACCCTACACTCTGTCGCTAATCCACCAAGTCATCTAGAATATTCAATTGGCAATAACTGCAGGTTTTGAACGAACGACGAAAACTTGCTCCAATGGGGCACAGTAAAAATGTAGGTATATTGAGCAATAATTGAATTATAGAAAAAAGGGGGGGGACACCCCGTGGCAAAAAATAATTGTTTTACACATAGTGACCACTGACCATGTTCTGACGTCACCTGTTACTCTGTTAGCATGACACTGAACTGTGTAATTGATCTACTTATATAGATAGTTTATTGATAGGCTTTCAGGTGGCCTGTAGCTCAATAGGAAAGCAGTTGAACTAGTAACCGATTGGTTGACAGTTCGATTCTGACCAGGCCACACAACTTTTTTCAATCTGTAGCTTTCATGCTGGAACACTGTTCTAAGCCGGGAATAGCCGAGCTATAGCCGGTCATTAACGGCTATTTCTAGCCAAAACACGGCTATAGCGCTAATAGCCGATTGCCAGCGCGGGCTCATTCTGTGAAATGGCTATAGCCGAGCTATAGCCGGGCTATACCGGCTATTCCTAGTCAAAACACGGCAATAGCGCTAATAGCCGATTGACAGCGCGGGCTCATCAATTCTGTGAAATGGCTATAGCCGAGCTATAGCCCGGCTATAACGGCTATTCCTAGTCAAAACGCGGCTATAGCGCTAATAGCCGATTGCCAGCACGGGCTCATTCTGTGAAATGGCTATAGCCGGGCTATAGCCCGGCTATATATACCGGCTATTCCTAGTCAAAACGCGGCTATAGCGCTAATAGCCGATTGACAGCGCGGGCTCATCAATTCTGTGAAATGGCTATAGCCGAGCTATAGTCCGGCTATACCGGCTATTCCTAGTCAAAACGCAGCTATAGCGCTAATAGCCGATTGACAGCGCGGGCTTGGCAGATTAGTAGCCAAGTAGACAACCTCGGTCGGGTCGCCGGGTGATTCGTTGAATTTTAAAGTAACCAAGAGTACCTATCGATGTATTAGACATGTTTCTTATAAGTACTTTATCACACGTACAGTCAGTTTCAAATGAAAATGCCTCTTGGCGTCCGAATTCCGACGCCAGACGCGTCGGATGACATCACCCGACGCGTCGGGTGACATCACCCGACGCGTCGGGTGACATCATCCGACGCGTCCCGATTATATCACCCGACGCCAAGCTTGCTGGCCTCGCTAAGAAAAGTTTTGTCATTCGACGCCAACTGAAACTCGATAAAACTTATATGTGAAAATCGAAAAGGAGGGGTCGAGAACAGGGTTTGAAAACAACTGAGATAAATATGCATTAACAAACACTTTTTTCTTTTGTTATTTTCAAATTTATATGGGTAACTCAAACAAATAGCAAAGTAATTTCAAATTTGGAAAAAATTATGTATCTTTTTGAAATGTTAGTGAAAAAATGTAACCCCTCTTTTAACTAACGAAATGGGGGGAGTCTGCCAGGTTACATCTTACATAAGACTGTCTGGCTAACTGGCCAGAATAATGTCAGTGTACTTAGTTCTATCTTTTCGTATTTTAAATATATATCAATTTTAAAAAACGTTTTAAATTTATGTAAAATTTTTCGTACCTAAATCCTTTTAATAATGTAATAATAATAAGTTTAATTTAATAATCTCTAGCACACTCTAATGCTCTACTCTTAGTTTTTCACACACCCCCCATGCACTATAAACCTCAGCCCTTTGATATCAAGTTGCAACCCAATGCCAATGTAGACCAAGAATGCTTGGCAAAAGTTTGGCGTCGGATGACATCACCCGACGCGTCGGATGACCTCATCCGACGCGTCGGATGACATCACCCGACGCGTCGGATGACATCCCCCGACGCGTCGGATGACCTCATCCGACGCGTCGGAAATTTTGGCGTCGGCCGACGCGTCGGAGGCATTTTCATTTGAAATGGACTGTACGACAGACGTACACAGGCCCTTTGCAGTCAGCAGCAGGGCGGGGGGAGGGGTGAAGCGCCTGTCTGGGGGGGGGGGGTGAGGATGCCTTCTCAAACCCAAACCCCCCGCGCCTGTCTAGATCTTAAGGGGTGTAAATAAAGGTGCCGCTAACTCTTTCTGAGGGGGTGTAAAGATTGAAAGATAGTCTATCAGGATAACGAGGGGTGAAAATAAAGTCTTGCAGCAAATTTTATGTGAGGGAGGTATAAAGGTGCAAAACTAGTCTGTCAAGGTAACGAGGGGTGAAATACAAGCTAGCCGCTATCTCTATCTTCGGGGGCTAGTAAAAGTCGTGGGAATGTGACCGTTCATACTTGTCCTTGTCCCTATCGTTTTGTCCTTAAGCGAATCCAATAAAACTACCTGGCCAATTGAGTTGATGTTTACCTTGAGGCAAGTTTGGGTCACATCCAGATCGTATGCAAAAAATTAGCCCAAATGCTTTGCTGAATTCGTCACTGCAGCTGATCGAAATTTGTCCTTGTCCCTGTCCTTACGTCCTTAAGGACAACTATGAACCGGCTTATAGCTGGAATAAGCCCCGCCTACAGATTCTTTATAAGAGCAGCAAATTTTCTGGTCCGCTCATCAAAAGCGCGTCGACTTGACACAACCTACCTATTAAGTGAACATTTTCTAACTTTTTTGTTCAATTATTTTTATGCTCCAATTATATCTATAAGCTCAATAAGTATATAAATATGTTAAAAATTTGGAAATTGGTAATGTTTTATAAAAGTTATTAGGTTATTCTTCAGCCCGATTTATCGAAGCAAAATGTTCGTCGTTGAAAATGTTCGTCGTTGAAAATTTTGGATTGATCGAAACATTTTCAACGACGAACATAACACGTAATTATAGGACAAATGTTCGTCGTTGAAAAACAAATGTTCGTCGTTGAAAAACAAATGTTCGTCGTTGAAAAAGCAAATGTTCGTCGTTGAAAATGTTCGTCGTTGAAAAACAAATGTTCGTCGTTGAAAAATTTTCAACGGCGAACATTTCAACGGATGTCTTGAGCTCCGTTGAAATGTTCGTCGTTGAAAATTTTTTCAACGACGAGCTTTTGTCTTTTAGAACATAATAATGTTCTAAAAAACCAAAGCTCGTCGTTGAAAAATTTTTCAACGACGAACAATTTTAACGACGAACTTTCAACGACGAACATTTGTTTTTCAACGACGAACATTCGTTTTTAAACGACGAACAATTGTTTTTCAACGACGAACACTTGCTTTTTCAACGACGAACATTTGATGTTTCGATAAATCGGGCCCAGCTATTCCTGATAGATCAGGGCCCGATTTATCGAAGCAAAATGTTCGTCGTTGAAAATGCGCGTCGTTGAAAATTTTGGATTGATCGAAACATTTTCAACGACGAACATAACAAATGTTCGTCGTTGAAAAACAAATGTTCGTCGTTGAAAAACACACGTTCGTCGTTGAAAAAGCAAATGTTCGTCGTTGAAAAAGCAAATGCTCGTCGTTGAAAAACAAATGTTCGTCGTTAAAAATCAAATGTTCGTCGTTGAAAAATTTTCAACGGCGAACACTTTAACGGATGTCTTGAGCTCCGTTGAAATGTTCGTCGTTGAAAATTTTTTCAACGACGAGCTTTTGTCTTTTAGAACATAATAATGTTCTAAAAAACCAAAGCTGGTCGTTGAAAAATTTTTCAACGACGAACATGTTTTTCAACGACGAACATTTGTTTTTCAACGACGAACATTTGCTTTTTCAACGACGAACATTTGATGTTTCGATAAATCGTGCCCAGGAATAATTTGCACATTGCAGAAGAGGAGCTGGAGAATAAGCTATTCTCTAATTTTAGTTACATAGTGCAATAATGTTCGCTATTTTTCAGCTATTCTTGAGCTAGTCCTAAACTATTTTTGAGCTATTCATCAACTTTGAGAATAACTATTTTCGAGCTTAAATGTTGGTGCATTGAAAATTTATTTTATTCCTGAGCTAGCCTATTCTCGAGCTATTTCTATTCTTGAGCTATTCTTTTTTGGTGCAATCCGGTGTAAAATGAACTAACCCTATTTGGTTTGCACGTAATTTTTCTGCCGTATGGTCATATTGAGTGTTTACGTGCGTGAATTAGCTTCTTGTAGTAAGTTTTTTTTAAATTTTACCTTATTTGGTTAGTTAGAAAAAATTAGCACTTTTTAGACTTGGCCCGCGACTCGGCTCGGCCCGCCACGGCTCGCGAAATTTCAAAAATTCTAACCAAGTGTCGATTTCTAGTACGCTTTATTTTAAGCCAAGTTCATACTTAACTCCGCTACTGACTACGCACTTAACCAACTACTCAACACATTTTGAGAGAGGGCAGACTGAGGGGCACTGCTCATCATTCCTGAAGCTAACACCAACAATATGACTTGACTGCAAGCCCGCACTCCCGAGGGCTTTCCTAGTCATCAAGCAGTGCCAACACCTCTTCCGTGGTGTTCAAACCGTAACCAGGCACCATTGGCCTCCACTGTATGCCCGCACTCCCGAGGGCTTTTCTAGATGCCAATTAATGCTAACACCTTTCCAATGGTGTACAAACCATAACCAGGCACCATTGGCCTCCGTTGTAAACCCGCACTCCCGAGGGCTTTTTCAAAAACCAGACAGTACTGACATTCTGAACTGGTGTACAACTCCAGGCACTTTTGGTCTCCACTGAAAACCTATAGTCTGAAATAAGCTTGTCAGAATCTTGAGCAGTGCCCTCGCCCGCCATTTATTGGGTCACCAACGCAGTACAAATTATATTGCACAAAAACAAACATATAGGTCAAAGTACAAGAATATCAGCGCGGAGGGTGGGAGGGTAAATTCACAGCTGCTATGGCCATCGTATACACTAGTACGATGCTCTTCTGTAGAATTCTTGTGATCACCTTCTTTACAATAAGTACAACTCGTCTCCGTCAGTACGGAGTTAAATAAGTTCTCTTAACTCCGCTACTGACTACGCACTTAACCAACTACTCAACACATTTTGAGAGAGGGCAGACTGAGGGGCACTGCTCATCATTCCTGAAGCTAACACCAACAATATGACTTGACTGCAAGCCCGCACTCCCGAGGGCTTTCCTAGTCATCAAGCAGTGCCAACACCTCTCACCACTAGCAGTCTGCCCGAACTTCTCTCACAAATTACTGCAAATAAAAAACGGAAACTCGTTTTTAAATTTAACTTCATTAACAGTCTTTAAAACATCTTCACTTTAGTAGATGCATCACACTTTCTTCATCACAAAATCACTGACTAAAATTGCTACCAATTTAATCTGAAAAAGTACATCCTTGACGATGACAAAGTTGAAAATTTTTGTCGCAACGTTGATCAACTGTGATGTTTATTCCAACTGTGACAAGTGCCTTTAACGCCTTCTAGCGCTGTAGCAAAAAATGAAAATTGAGTCATATACTGCATAACAAATATGATCTACCATATAAGCCATATCGTATCTTTAAAACCATATCAAATCTTTAAACCCAAAATAGTTCCAACAATTTAAGTCACACTTGCAAACATACCCAATACGGTATTTGTGCTGAAAGCATGACTTGGCCACTTGGCGACTTCAAAACTTCATTAAAGAAAAATAACCAACGTTCCATGGAACTTGCCAACTATCCACTAGTTATTGTTCCTACTAGTTTATTATGTGCATAGTTTTCTTACAGTAACCGTATTTTTGTAATAAAAAATACTACAGTTTGAACCCATACTTACGTAAGGTCTCACCCGACATTTTGTCAGTTTAGTCAAAAAGTGTTACTCATGCAGTTGTCTGTTTTCAAGTCCCAACCTTTTACTTTTCCAGCGACATGGAATTATATCTAAAACTTAAACGGCTCATCTTCATAACGTAATTTGATAAATTAATAAATATTCTATATAAATCTAAAACGCAGTTGCTTTAAAACATTTTCCTTATATTTCCGTTTACATTTTTTTTATTACACAACCAGGAGACTTTTAAAAGTTAAATGCTAATTGAAACTTTTAAATTTAAAAGGTTATCAAGTTACCAGACTAAACCTAGACAATAAAAATCCCATGAGCGGCTAATAAGACATCTTATAATCTTTGATTGTACTCGAACGACTCTTTATACTCAATTATCATGCATCTACTTTATGACAGTTACATGTTTTTTGGAAAGTTATCAAACCATTACACCTACTAAACCTAAAACTTTAAAACTAGCAGATGAGAGATTAGTAAATTTTGCAATCGTTTATTTAATGCTTCGAAACAATCAAACCGGTCGTTGTGTAGACTACAGTGTACGCAAATTCATCGTTTAACGTTGAAATACCATGTTTCTTAAGTTAACAAGTTCTTCTGTTCCTGCCTCATCTTTCTCATGCAGCATAGTGGTATACATACTATATACGTACAGCATGCTTTCAAGCTGTTTTCCTGAAAAAAACATTTGCTTGCAACTTTACACTTCATCAGAAGATTTTGTTTGCATCTAGTGAAACTTTATGCCTGCCTTGGCATAGCTGTGGCAGGCTCGTAAGCAACAAAACGATATCTCGCTCCCAGGTTCCTGGTACTTTATCACGTTGGCAGCTTCATTAGTTCCAATTTACCGGCTCAATCAAATCTAAAACTAAGGGTATCCACGTGTAATAGAGTCTGGAGTAAAACAATCAGAGGTTACAATTTGACGCTCCAAGTAGAACTGCAGTTGATTAGTTATTTTATAGCAAGGATAGATAATATTAAAATTTGGAAAACTCAACATTTCTCCAACTGGTTTTATTTTTTAACGTTTGCATGCTTGCTATTAGCGTTGGCAGAAACATTTTCCCCCTGTGCTTACCTAAAACCGAGACGTGTTTTTGTATTTATTAAATTTAATTTGAGGCAGAAGCTTCAGAAAAGGACGAGTATTGCTTCGCGATAATGCATGTAATAGAAGGATAATTCATTACGTACCAGAATGAGAATAGGAAGCAATATGCCTATTATGTCCAATAAAATCTGTACAAGTCTAATTCAAAAGTATTATCGGTTGGTCGAAATATTTGCTGCACGTGGGCTATTGGTGAAAAGCGACAAATATATTTATACTGAAAACGCTTGCCACGGTTTGTCATGCATTTTGAAACGCAAACCTGTTTGACATGAGCGTATTCGGTTAGATAAAGTTGCTGACAAAAACATAGCACGATTCTATTTTTCTGAAATTACAAAACTCTAAAGATTCTTGTAAAACTACCAAGACCACAAAATTAAATAAAAGCTATCAAATTGCTAAAAACTTTTTACAATAAAATTCTTCGTATTTTTCGTAGCTCTTTACCAATACTACCGATGAAATTGAAAATTTATCCTCAAATGTCTACTAGTTTTTTAGCCATCAATACCTAGATAAACTTATGACGCGATTAAAATTGATGTGAATAAGAATTAGACTTAGTCATACAGTCGTCCGTATCATCAACCTAAAAGTAGAGTGAAATTAAAAAAAATTTCAATAAACTTACTTCATTTGCTAATAAACGGACTTAGATTTGCACATGGCATTGTGTCAACTTAAAGGGTTAAACACATCCCATTTAACAATGATCAACTATTAAAACTGAAGGCAAACATTCAGTTCAAGCTAAAGCTTTATTATCGGCTTAGAATGTCATTGACATTATATCGAACCGAATTATGATCGAACATAAATTTCCTCACAATAAACTAAATTAGAATGCTTAGTTGAGTTAATTTTGTGATCTATCTTGTCAGAAAACAAAAACTCGACTCATTGAGTTAACTTATTTTTACTAAATTAGTTAATGTCAATTACGCCTAGCTTTACGAATTTAGTTAGCTCGATTTGACAAGGAGCAGTAGTAAAGTGTTTAATTTCACTGTGTAGCAGATCTACTAAGCCGTTAGAAAAAATGAAAAGTCCAAAGTCCGTTGGTGATATGAAACATTCAAAAAACAGGTTGCAAATACGAACTATACACGATTAATGTGTTCAGACATTTAGTTGTAGAAGTTGTTGTTCAGACATTAAGTTGCAGAAGGTCACGCAATATTTTGCCAGTCATTACCTACTTATTAGCAGTTTCTTCCAAACTCAAACAAAAAAAAATACCTGTTGAATTAAACCCCCGTGGTAACCTGGTTTCCCTCCAGCAGGATAATGAATGCGACCAATGACAACAAAGCTGAGCAGTCATCGTGATGGGACTGTCATCGTTCGTCGTTTTAACCAGGGAAAGTGGCCAGACCGCCTCACCATCACTGATGAACCAGCTTAGGTGGATTGGCGGAGGTAAGTGCTGGCGCGCACCAGCAGGTCTGCAAAAGGAACACTTTCAGCCCGCCTCAGAGGCTCGATCCGCCGCGTCTTCCGCGTGGATGTTGTTGCACGCCCCGTGATACCATCTGCGACACTGTTGACAGTGCAGTATGATCTCATTCTCAATGTATCTGCCACGGCACATGGGACAGGTCTCCAGACTGGCACAAGGGGCACACTTGCTGTAGTGCTCCAGCCATTGTAGCCCGGGTCACGACTGCCACAGTATACACACTCAGTACACCAAGTACACTTCCATGTTTCCTGCGGCACGCACAGCTGCTATGGCCATCGTATACCCTAATACGATGCTCTTTTGTAGAATCCTTGTAATCACCTTCTTTACAGTACATAGGTACTGTTCTCCGTCAGTACGG
>JASANF010005523.1:0-13354 GCA_030248245.1 Trissonchulus sp. WLG1_4
GTTAAGGGTAATCCGAAAAACCCTCGGTTTCGGTTAGGGGTGAACCGGAGAAAACCCTCGGTTTCGGTTAGGGGAGAGCCGGAGAAAACCCTCGGTTTCGGTTAAGGGTGAGCCGGTCAAAACCCTCGGTATTGGTTGAGAATCGTTCTGGGTCGATCGAGAAACCCTGTGGTTGCGGGTAAGCCAGGAAACCCTGAGTGTGGTGTGACTGAAGAAGGCTTGGAGGCCTACGTGTGAATGTGTTCCGCCCTTGAGGCATCGGGTTCGCCCCGGGGGGACCCTGTTATAAATGAGAATTAGGGCCTATGAGACTTGGGGGCTGTGGTGTAGTGGTTAGCATGCTTGACTTCGAAGCAGGTGGCCCGGGTTCGATTCCCGGCGCCCCCATTTCTTTCATTCTTTCTAAATTGGGGTATCATCTTTCTATTCAACAGTTGAATGAATGAAGGTTGACATTGAATGAATGAAATAAAGTTTGTGGTGAAAAAGTTTAAATGTCCTTACATAAATATGATAAAAATATAATAATAGTAAATAAAATAAAAAGTAATAAAAAACTAAGAAACACGTGAAGCTTCTCTTAACTCAGTAATGTTTTGTATGTGCGGTAATGACATAAACTCAACTTTCTAACGAAACCTAGTATACTACATAATAGGCCAAATTATTTGGCTATTACATATTTGGGTATTTTCAAAAAGCAGCAGAAACTTTAATGAGACAATTTACGTTGGTTTATTTAAAACTTAGTTTAAAATATCTTCTGACGTCATTTGCTATTTCAAGTTGCAATTGAAATCGTCTTAAAAATGAAAAAAGGTCTTCTTAGAAACATATGAGCTATTGTTTTTTCCTATAACGTATTAGTTAAACTAGCAATTTTATCTCTGAATTTTCAAATTTGCGTGCACATATTGTCTGTCATGAAAAATTAAGATACGCACATGGCTGTTAAGTCATGTGCTATTGTGTACCATTGCATAGACAGGCATTCGTCAAATAAAAAAATAAATATTTGTTGAAACAAGCTAATTAACAACAGTTGTTTGTTTTTCTTCGAACTTATTTTCCCTTAAGGTGGTAGTTACGTTTTCGCAGCTTTTTTCATTGTTAGTTACTCATAGTTTGCACACCTACTATTTTGGTGAAACTTATCAGCTCAATTTTATGCATTTTTCCATGTATTTTGTTATTTATTCACTATGGTAAAAAATTCTACATACAGTCCAGCAAATTAAACCGAAGACGCGTTTATGTGTTAGAAAAGTGGTAGTATGCTTAACTAAACGTAATGATTCAGCAGATCTTTACAGTGAGCAAAAGTTTGGCTCAAATTTCACTAAAAATTTAAGAAAAGGCAGTTTTTATGACTTTGGTAGGCTGTAACTAAAAAAATAATCAACCTTTTTACTCAATTCGAAAAAGGTATAGGGCAATTTATTTAGATACTGTCAAATGTGCTTTCTTTGTATTCTTATGAACTGAACAGGATATTTGTTACTTTAACTGAAATCACTCATGGTGCTCAGAAATGACAGATTTTTTAAAAAAATTAATTTAGTTAAATGTGGTCTCATTGGGGTTAGCTAATATTACATTAAGCACAGTTTGCTCGTACCCGTTGAAAAAATGGACAAAAGTTTAAAAAATGACGTTTCAGGAGACTGAAGAAAATTTGCAATATTTGAAGGGGTTTATTGAAACTGCCAATGCGCTTGGCTGCTGTAACATATACTAATCAAATTTTGCGCGTATCATAGATGGATAAGGGACTATATGCATGTTAATTATAGTGTCAAGTGCTTATTTGTATTTTGTGATATTGGCATGAGAAGTCAGAATTTAGGTTAAAAAACTAAAAAGTAATCAATCGCCTATAACGACTAACAGAAATATGTCATATTTTAGCTGAAAATATTCTTAAAATAAAACGGGTTAGACCTTTTTTGACTGGCTTTTCTGAGTAGTGCAAGAACCACAAAAATTTACATTCAATTTTGCAAGTTCTCAAAAAATTCACAAAAAATCCAGTTTTTGAGCCGTAAAATAGCTGTAAAAGTTTGAATCATTTTCAAAATTGGCTGACATATTGCTGTCTACATTTTCAATGTTTGTGCCAAATTTGATTATGTTCGATTTAACTATAACTTTTGAATTATTGCAAAAACTTCGAAAACGTAACTACCACCTTAAGTACACCTTTTTTTGACAATTTATCGTTCGCTTGATCGATTTTTAACGGAAAACGTTTTGATGAAATAAATCCCATTTGAGAATGATATGAGAATTTTGCGTGACCTCTGTTTACTAAAATTGACGTAAGTAATTACTCTGGATCTTATGTATAATGATTTTTTGAGGCTATGAACTGATAATTTAAAAGACTTGTAAAAAAACCCTTAGAAAATGAGTCTCATTATTGTAACAATTGTAAGTGCAAAATCAGGTGATCCGTAATAAAATTCCATGAAAAATTCCTAACGAAGCAACTGATTTTCAAAGGCCAGGCTGCGACTATTCAGTGAGTCACTGCGAAAAACTGTACGGCTCAAATTTTACTCAAGTATATATAATGATTTGGCAGACCCCCGTGACTATAGACTAAGCCAATTTAAAACAACAAAGATAGATTAACGTTTCTGAGAAAGCAGAAACGCGTAATTAATGCTTGAATCTTGAAATCTAATTGCTTTGAGAAAATTTCCAGTTGAAGAGCTGCGCTTGGTTACGAAGACGCAGAAGATTTCACCAAAAACTGGTCTTGTGGAATAAACACTCAAATCCTGTGTGAATTTAAAGGAAGCAGCGTAATTGTAAATTCGATAGTCCCAAGGATAAAACTAACCATCCAAGGTCAAAACATTGAAATAAGCAGAAACAACGAATAACAATTTCAAAAACTTGAAATTTTTTGTACAAAATTCTTTCTCTTGAAATTTTTGAAATTCGTTCCAACATACATAAAAAGTGAAAACACGCTTGCGTTGAGTTATTTGCGTAGTACGTACATTTGGCGCGAATTTTCTGTCAGAACCATTTGGTATGTTGCGCTTCCGCGCTACAACTAGACGATAGATGACTGAGGATTCATTTTTTTAGTAAATATAACATGTAAAGTATGCATGCTTAAAATGTGTCGCTTAATTTTTAAACGCTAAACTGCCCGATTATTAATACAAGAATGAAGAAAAATATATATGAATAAGACTATATATGAAATCCTTCTTGATAGTACTGTTTAGAAACAATAGAATGTGGAAAAGTTACAAAGAACACAAAACAGACTTTGAACATTGTCCTAGTCAAAGTTAAGTTCAAGTCACTGAACTAGTCAAAAAACATATTTAACCTTGAATAAAGCCAACGGACATTATTGCATTAGACATCATGTGTATGGAAGCTAATGTCATTATACTGCCTAACAAAACCCGGAACAACTGCTTGAAAGTGCGACAAGACAAATGACCACAAGTTTAACAACCAAATGTTCAGTGGCGACCATCACTGACGTAATGAAAGCACGCTTGCTAATGGTCGGCGGATATGTTCGTCAAAACCTCCAAAAGAAGTGATTGCACATTATGTTCATGTCAAACGTCAGCACTAAAACTTTGGCGGCACTTGAAACATAGCGTTCCAACTATTATGAAAGCGGTTTCGCTGCAGCAAAAAACAGCTTTTTCGCACTGATTTTTTGAAAACAAGAGCATTTTTAATGAATATCGTATAATTTATTATCTCTTCCACACCATGATCTTTCTTTGTTTAGTCCTCTATGATCACTTCTGTGGTGAAGTTCCAAAGGTTCATTAATCGTTTTTAGGTAAAACTGATGTGGCTTATTAGAACTTACCCATTTACTTACCCCATTTATTAGAACTTACCCCATGACTATATAAGTTAGTCTAGCTAGCTAAAACTAACTTAAACTTCGCGCGGAATAGCATTATGTACCTTAGACAGCGCACAGTTACGTTCAGTGATAAATTGCAACAGTACCAATTGCAATATCGCCAATTCGGTTGAGTGTGTTACACTTGGAGATGCAGCTAGAGTTATGTACCTCGTCCCACTTCACAATCACAGCTTATCAACACAAACTAATTCAAATCTAACGCCCACCTCAGTGAAAACATGCATGGCTCGGCACTCCTGGTCTATGACCATAAGGATGATGCCAAAAAAGGCCATGGCGCAGCTGAGGTTGGCGACGCACTCGCGCTTCATGTGGATGCAACGGTGCTGCTTGATGCCGCGATGCGCGTCGAGGAATCGCAGTCGCTTGGTCATCGGGAGGATGGACTCCAGCAGCGGGATGGAAACCAGACGCGTCGTGACCGTCCCATAATACGCACGTCCGTTCGAGCGGCTCTGAAACAACATAAGGAATGATAATGAGACAAACTGAGTTATATGAGTAGTACAGCTACGCTATTTTCAGTTGACACTAAAATGAAAGAAAACGAAACGATCACGAAAAAGAAAACGAAAACGAAAGTGAATTGAAACGAAGCCAACTTTTTCGGCTTGCGCAACAAAGTTTTGAAAACTTTGACGAGCAGTAGACAAATGAAGGCAGCTGCATGCTGCTTGTTTATTCAAATATTTACATGGCGGGGGGTGTCACTCATAAGTTGACTTATGACTAGTATATGACTATAAGACTAGTATATGTAGTGTTTTGCAAAATTAACCGTACATTGAAATAAAATAAAATAAATAATTTAGCACAAATTGATACAATCCTGACAATCTGACAGGAACTTTGCACTGTAAGTATTTATATTAGTACAAAAAGTAAGAGTAAAAAATTTAAATTTCGAACCAGAAAACTTGAAAATTGACGTAATTTATAAAATCTGTAAAGTCGACTTAGCAGAAAAATATTTTGAACAATGTATAAGTGACACTAAAAAGTAACTCATCATTTAATAAATAATTAACGCCTATTTGACGACACCATCTTTGAAAAACTTTTGGAGTGCACTTGTGCGTGACCTCAGCTGCTACTAGACTCGTTGTCGGCTCCAAAAGGCATGATGGGCAAGCTGTCAAAAATTGACAGCTAAAGAAAACAAAAACGAAAGAAAGTAAGAAATTGAAGGAAAACGAAAGGAAAACAAAAACGAAAGGAAAAAAGAAAACGGAAGAAATATCAACTGAAAAAAAGCGTAGCTGTCGCTACATATGTCGCTGACCGCATCTACTGGTGTATTCAGGCATTATGTTAGAGTAAGATCGTGTATTGTACATACTATGAAATGTTGGCTGAAAATCTCACATAGAATAGAAATAACGGGTTAAAATAACCGCTGCCTAACAAAACCGCATAAATTTATTGAAGTATACATGCCACCGTTGTTTGCGGTACATAACATGTTTAATGTAGTAAAAGTGTGTCTAATTAGTTAACAGTTAGTTTTAATCATCAGTTTTAAACAAATCATTTTTGTGTAATTAAAAGTCGTTGACATTTGAACAATTTATTTAATTGTTTCAATTATAAAGACATACATACACACAACCACGAGTTAAGTATCTCAAACGTCAACCTACTTAGATTAACGTATCTCAAACTCGTTTCCAAGAATAAAACGGCAAGTAAAATCACCTGTAATGAGTAGAGCACAGGTATAAAATATTCAGAAAAAACTATTCTAAAAAACGCAGTTTAATATTATGATATCAAATTAATAATTTAATGAATATCAAAGTTAAGGGGTGCTTTCATACATACAGTAAGTTGAAGCTGAGTTATCCTGCTCCTAGCATGTGTTAAACATAGAGCTTTATAAGCTATTGAATCTGTGAGACGTCAAAAGCATTTTCTTAATTTTAGTTCGACTTTCGAATTGTCACTACAATTACGGTCATTTTGCAGAACGGATTAAACGGATTTCATTAAAATTTATTTGCTAATTTGTTTATTTGTTAACTAATATCAAAGTTGAGATACTTTTACAAAATTTTGTACACATGGAAGATGTTATAAATACTTGGTATGGCAAATTATGCTTGGACGCACTAATTCATGAGTTAATGGCAAACAAACTCTAATCTAATCCGTTTAATACAATTTACGAGATGAAAAAAGGATCCCTTATACGAGTCATTCGGATATTATTAACTTATTATTTTTGTGCGAATATAACTACATGACTCTTGTTTAAAGTAATTCCACCAAGCCCGGAGGTCAAGGACTGTCAATCTTGAGACATAAAAATAATAAAATAAAAAAATAATAATGGATTATGTAATAATAAATTATAAAAATGAATAAAATTAATTTGTTCTAGTCGGACTAAAAAAACTCAATTAATCGTGCAAAAACTAATCCCATAGCACTTGATACAAGTAAATAAGTAAGTGATAAGAAAACGAGTCAAACTTTTATACAAGAGTCAAGATTCTCTTCAAAAAGTTATTTCTCAACAAAAGCAAATTTAGCTATGGTATAAAATGCTTCTAATGAGTTATACCTATCTCAGGTTAAAATAAAACTAGAGAATATTTTTCTATTCTGAAGCTCAACAAAATCTATATTGTTATTTCATTGAAATCAAAGACACTTGGGGTAAATATATTTTTTAGCTTATATTCTGAACTCATTCTTGGTGCTGTAAGCTGAGACGAAAAAAGAATTTCTGGAGAGAATATTAAAAAATATTTGATTACCTTGTTGTGTCTCGAGGGAATGTTTGTTAATTAACTTACTTAAAAAGATTCGTTTCTATTTTTAATTTAAATTTAAATACATATGCAATACATGTGTGTCGAGGGTTACATATGTAGGGCATACATATGTGCTAAATATACATCTAGCAAACTGTTTTTACAAAATGGGCATAAGCTATCGGGGCGATTTGGCTCACCACTCAACTGCATAAAACTAGCATAAAAAAAAAAAAAAAAGAAAAAAAAAAAAAAAAAAAAAAAATAGCTATTTATAATATTATAAATGACCTTATATCTGAGTTATATACACTTTATATATATATATCTATATACACATATAAATGATATATATCATATTATATATATATATTAATATATATATATATAAAAAAAAAAAAAAAAAAACAAAAAAAAAAAAAAAAAAAAAAAAAAAAAAAAAACACACACACACACACACACACACACACACACACACACACACACACACACACACACATTCACTCTTATATATTTCGATTTATATATATATAATTTATCATATATATGATATTTATATTATTATATATATATACATATATATATATATATATATATATATATATATATATATATATATATATATATATATATATATATATATATATATATATATATATATATATATATATATATATATATATATATATATATATATATATATATATATATATATATATATAGTATATATATATATATATATATATATATATATATATATATATATATATATATATATATATATATATATATATATATATATATATATATATATATATATATATATATATACATACATATAAATATTCATATATACGTAAAGTATATTTTTATAGTTTTAGTTTTAGTTACGTTTTTAACAGTTTTTTTACACACCTGAAACAAACATTATAATGTACATAACATTACAATATAGTGTATTAATCACTTAGTGGGTTAAATTGTGATAGAATAATGATAAAGGTATTTCAGTAAGTTTTGTTAAAGCTATTTTATGCAGTTGAGTGGTGAGCCCAATCACCCCGATAGCTTATGCCCATTTTGTAAAAAGTTTGCTAGATGATATTTGCACATATGTATGCCCTACATATGTAACCCTCGACACACATGCATTGCATATGTATTTAAATTTAAATTAAAAATAGAAACGAATCTTTTTAAGTAAGTTAATTAACAAACATTCCTCGAGACACAACAAGGTAATCAAATATTTTTTAATATTCTCCCAGAAATTCTTTTTCGTCTCAGCTTACAGCACCAAGATGAGTTCAGAATATAAGCTAGAAAATATATTACCCCAAGTGTCTTTGATTTCAATGAAATAACAATATAGATTTTGTTGAGCTCAGAATAGAAAAATATTCTCTAGTTTTATTTAACCTGAGATAGGTATAACTCATTAGAAGCATTTTATACCATAGCTAAATTTGCTTTTGTTGAGAAATAACTTTTGAAGAGAATCTTGACTCTTGTATAAAAGTTTGACTCGTTTTCTTATCACTTACTTATTACTTGTATCAAGTGCTATGGGATTAGTTTTTGCACGATTAATTGAGTTTTTTAGTCCGACAGAACAAATTAATTTTATTCATTTTTATAATTTATTATTACATAATCCATTATTATTTTTTTATTTTATTATTTTATGTCTCAAGATTGACAGTCCTTGACCTCCGGGCTTGGTGGAATTACTTTAAACAAGAGTCATGTAGTTATATTCGCACAAAAATAATAAGTTAATAATATCCGAATGACTCGTATAAGGGATCCTTTTTCATCTCGTAAATTGTATTAAACGGATTAGATTAGAGTTTGTTTTGCCATTAACTCATGAATTAGTGCGTCCAAGCATAATTTGCCATACCAAGTATTTATAACATCTTCCATGTGTACAAAATTTTGTAAAAGTATCTCAACTTTGATATTAGTTAACAAATAAACAAATTAGCAAATAAATTTTAATGAAATCCGTTTAATCCGTTCTGCAAAATGACCGTAATTGTAGTGACAATTCGAAAGTCGAACTAAAATTAAGAAAATGCTTTTGACGTCTCACAGATTCAATAGCTTATAAAGCTCTATGTTTAACACATGCTAGGAGCAGGATAACTCAGCTTCAACTTACTGTATGTATGAAAGCACCCCTTAACTTTGATATTCATTAAATTATTAATTTGATATCATAATATTAAACTGCGTTTTTTAGAATAGTTTTTTCTGAATATTTTATACCTGTGCTCTACTCATTACAGGTGATTTTACTTGCCGTTTTATTCTTGGAAACGAGTTTGAGATACGTTAATCTAAGTAGGTTGACGTTTGAGATACTTAACTCGTGGTTGTGTGTATGTATGTCTTTATAATTGAAACAATTAAATAAATTGTTCAAATGTCAACGACTTTTAATTACACAAAAATGATTTGTTTAAAACTGATGATTAAAACTAACTGTTAACTAATTAGACACACTTTTACTACATTAAACATGTTATGTACCGCAAACAACGGTGGCATGTATACTTCAATAAATTTATGCGGTTTTGTTAGGCAGCGGTTATTTTAACCCGTTATTTCTATTCTATGTGAGATTTTCAGCCAACATTTCATAGTATGTACAATACACGATCTTACTCTAACATAATGCCTGAATACACCAGTAGATGCGGTCAGCGACATATGTAGCGACAGCTACGCTTTTTTTCAGTTGATATTTCTTCCGTTTTCTTTTTTCCTTTCGTTTTTGTTTTCCTTTCGTTTTCCTTCAATTTCTTACTTTCTTTCGTTTTTGTTTTCTTTAGCTGTCAATTTTTGACAGCTTGCCCAGCATGCCTTTTGGAGCCGACAAAGAGTCTAGTAGCAGCTGAGGTCACGCACAAGTGCACTCCAAAAGTTTTTCAAAGAGGGTGCCGTCAAATAGGCGTTAAATATTTATTAAATGATGAGTTACTTTTTAGTGTCACTTATACATTGTTCAAAATATTTTTCTGCTAAGTCGACTTTACAGATTTTATAAATTACGTCAATTTTCAAGTTTTCTGGTTCGAAATTTAAATTTTTTACTCTTACTTTTTGTACTAATATAAATACTTACAGTGCAAAGTTCCTGTCAGATTGTCAGGATTGTATCAATTTGTGCTAAATTATTTATTTTATTTTATTTCAATGTACGGTTAATTTTGCAAAACACTACATATACTAGTCTTATAGTCATATACTAGTCATAAGTCAACTTATGAGTGACACCCCCCGCCATGTAAATATTTGAATAAACAAGCAGCATGCAGCTGCCTTCATTTGTATACTGCTCGTCAAAGTTTTCAAAACTTTGTTGCGCAAGCCGAAAAAGTTGGCTTCGTTTCAATTCACCTTCGTTTTCGTTTTCTTTTTCGTGATCGTTTCGTTTTCTTTCATTTTAGTGTCAACTGAAAATAGCGTAGCTGTACTACTCATATAACTCAGTTTGTCTCATTATCATTCCTTATGTTGTTTCAGAGCCGCTCGAACGGACGTGCGTATTATGGGACGGTCACGACGCGTCTGGTTTCCATCCCGCTGCTGGAGTCCATCCTCCCGATGACCAAGCGACTGCGATTCCTCGACGCGCATCGCGGCATCAAGCAGCACCGTTGCATCCACATGAAGCGCGAGTGCGTCGCCAACCTCAGCTGCGCCATGGCCTTTTTTGGCATCATCCTTATGGTCATAGACCAGGAGTGCCGAGCCATGCATGTTTTCACTGAGGTGGGCGTTAGATTTGAATTAGTTTGTGTTGATAAGCTGTGATTGTGAAGTGGGACGAGGTACATAACTCTAGCTGCATCTCCAAGTGTAACACACTCAACCGAATTGGCGATATTGCAATTGGTACTGTTGCAATTTATCACTGAACGTAACTGTGCGCTGTCTAAGGTACATAATGCTATTCCGCGCGAAGTTTAAGTTAGTTTTAGCTAGCTAGACTAACTTATATAGTCATGGGGTAAGTTCTAATAAATGGGGTAAGTAAATGGGTAAGTTCTAATAAGCCACATCAGTTTTACCTAAAAACGATTAATGAACCTTTGGAACTTCACCACAGAAGTGATCATAGAGGACTAAACAAAGAAAGATCATGGTGTGGAAGAGATAATAAATTATACGATATTCATAAAAATCAGTGCGAAAAAGCTGTTTTTTGCTGCAGCGAAACCGCTTTCATAATAGTTGGAACGCTATGTTTCAAGTGCCGCCAAAGTTTTAGTGCTGACGTTTGACATGAACATAATGTGCAATCACTTCTTTTGGAGGTTTTGACGAATATATCCGCCGACCATTAGCAAGCGTGCTTTCATTACGTCAGTGATGGTCGCCACTGAACATTTGGTTGTTAAACTTGTGGTCATTTGTCTTGTCGCACTTTCAAGCAGTTGTTCCGGGTTTTGTTAGGCAGTATAATGACATTAGCTTCCATACACATGATGTCTAATGCAATAATGTCCGTTGGCTTTATTCAAGGTTAAATATGTTTTTTGACTAGTTCAGTGACTTGAACTTAACTTTGACTAGGACAATGTTCAAAGTCTGTTTTGTGTTCTTTGTAACTTTTCCACATTCTATTGTTTCTAAACAGTACTATCAAGAAGGATTTCATATAATATAGTCTTATTCATATATATTTTTCTTCATTCTTGTATTAATAATCGGGCAGTTTAGCGTTTAAAATTAAGCGACACATTTTAAGCATGCATACTTTACATGTTATATTTACTAAAAAAATGACTCCTCAGTCATCTATCGTCTAGTTGTAGCGCGGAAGCGCAACATACCAAATGGTTCTGACAGAAAACTCGCGCCAAATGTACGTACTACGCAAATAACTAAACGCAAGCGTGTTTTCACTTTTTATTTATGTTGGAACGAATTTCAAGAATTTCAAGAGAAAGAATTTCGTACAAAAAATTTCAAGTTTTTGAAATTGTTATTCGTTGTTTCTGCTTATTTCAATGTTTTGACCTTAGATGGTTAGTTTTATCCTTGGGACTATCGAATCTACAATTACGCTGCTTCCTTTAAATTCACACAGGATTTGAGTGTTTATTCTACAAGACCAGTTTTTGGTGAAATCTTCTGCGTCTTCGTAACCAAGCGCAGCTCTTCAACTGGAAATTTTTTCAAAGCAATTAGATTTCAAGATTCAAGCATTAATTACGCGTTTCTGCTTTCTCAGAAACGTTAATCTATCTTTGTTGTTTTAAATTGGCTTAGTCTATAGTCACGGGGGTCTGCCAAATCATTATACTTGAGTAAAATTTGAGTCGTACAGTTTTTCGCAGTGACTCACTGAATAGTCGCAGCCTGGCCTTTGAAAATCAGCTGCTTCGTTAGGAATTTTTCATGGAATTTTATTACGGATCACCTGATTTTGCACTTACAATTGTTACAATAATGAGACTCATTTTCTAAGGGTTTTTTTACAAGTCTTTTAAATTATCAGTTCATAGCCTCAAAAAATCATTATACATAAGATCCAGAGTAATTACTTACGTCAATTTTAGTAAACAGAGGTCACGCAAAATTCTCATATCATTCTCAAATGGGATTTATTTCATCAAAACGTTTTCCGTTAAAAATCGATCAAGCGAACGATAAATTGTCAAAAAAGGTGTACTTAAGGTGGTAGTTACGTTTTCGAAGTTTTTGCAATAATTCAAAAGTTATAGTTAAATCGAACATAATCAAATTTGGCACAAACATTGAAAATGTAGACAGCAATATGTCAGTCAATTTTGAAAATGATTCAAACTTTTACAGCTATTTTACGGCTCAAAAACTGGATTTTTTGTGAATTTTTTGAGAACTTGCAAAATTGAATGTAAATTTTTGTGGCTCTTGCACTACTCAGAAAAGCCAGTCAAAAAAGGTCTAACCCGTTTTATTTTAAGAATATTTTCAGCTAAAATATGACATATTTCTGTTAGTCGTTATAGGCGATTGATTACTTTTTAGTTTTTTAACCTAAATTCTGACTTCTCATGCCAATATCACAAAATACAAATAAGCACTTGACACTATAATTAACATGCATATAGTCCCTTATCCATCTATGATACGCGCAAAATTTGATTAGTATATGTTACAGCAGCCAAGAGCATTGGCAGTTTGAATAAACCCCTTCAAATATTGCAAATTTTCTTCAGTCTCCTGAAACGTCATTTTTTAAACTTTTGTCCATTTTTTCAACGGGTACGAGCAAACTGTGCTTAATGTAATATTAGCTAACCCCAATGAGACCACATTTAACTAAATAAATTTTTTTAAAAAATCTGTCATTTCTGAGCACCATGAGTGATTTCAGTTAAAGTAACAAATATCCTGTTTTTCAGTTCATAAGAATACAAAGAAAGCACATTTGACAGTATCTAAATAAATTGCCCTATACCTTTTTCAATTAACAACAAGAGGTTGATTATTTTTTCGTTACACCTACCAAAGTCATAAAAACTGCCTTTTCTTAAATTTTTTAGTGAAATTTGAGCCAAACTTTTGTCACTGTAAGGATCTGCTGAATCATTACGTTTAATTAACATACTACCACTTTCTAACACATAAACGCGTCTTCGGTTTAATTTGCTGGACTGTATGTTAAGAAATCTTTACCATCGTG
>JASANF010005524.1:0-13867 GCA_030248245.1 Trissonchulus sp. WLG1_4
CACAACAAGAAACCTGTAAAACCTTAATTAGTCGCAGGAAACTAACCAGTATCAAAATAGCAGACAGCATATTGTAGCAGCTGAAGTTCTCTGCATAGGACTCTTCGGGCTTGTGCGGTCACAAATGAGGCTATGACTGGTGATGAGAAAGGGTGGGTTACGTTTAGAGCAGCTGTGTCGTCCGTATGTGTGCATAACAGCATTTCGTCGTTGATTATTCTCAACTCACGGATCTCTTTCGTGTCGCATTGTATCATTTTGTTCAGTTTCCCAGGATCAGTGATGTAGTCTGTGTTTGTTCTGTCGTCAGACTGCGCCAGTTTTCCCCTGAAATTGTTCAAATCCTTTCAGTGCATAAGCAGAATTTGTAGTTAATAATGTGAGACAGATACTGAACTAAAAAGTTGTAAAAGGTTTCAGATAGTGAGTTTAGCATAAGTCTACGCACCAATTAAGTATTTTAACATGTTCATTCATAAACACTCATTATACTCACCATAAACTGTTGACTTGAAGTTTAGCGATTGCTCGGCGTCCTGGATTCTGCACCATTTTAGCCGGATTCACCACAATGCCTTGGTTTCGACAGTCATCTATGTACGCCTGTTGTTGCTCTCGGCAAATGCGGCAGTCGTCGCATTGAGTTTCGCAGCGTTTGTAGTCGCAGTGCGCCTCTGAAGGGTATCCTGCAACATTATAAACATAGTCTTGCAAATTTTTTATTGTTAATATGGTGAGCAATTTGTATATTTTAACGATACATATTTTTACTTCTACCTGTCTATTTCTATTTAGTTCGGAACGGTAAAACAGCGGTACAACGGTAAAATATGAATTTCAAATGCAAAGTTTCTATGAATACTAACCTGAGGCTTCGATTTTTTGCTGAATCATATCGTCAATGTATTTCGTAAATATGGAGTGATTGGATTTGTAGTGCCAACATTCGTACACTTGTCGCACTTTGTACCCAAGCTTTATCGCGTCTTTCAGCTCTGGACTCGTCCATACGCCACACAAACTCCGCTCTTCATCAGTGTGGCTACACGATTCCTGTGACTTTTCTACTGCGCATGTGTAGCACAGTGTGAAAACAAGTTTTCCATTTATTCTGTAATGGTAATAGAAAATGCGTTGTCCCTAAACCTAGTTAAACATAATCCTATGTATACTCACGCAGTAGATGTGTCCCATATATATATATAATATAAAAACAGTACGGTATAGTTTGTTAAAAAATCATTTTAAGAGCCTATTTATGCCTGAAGAATGTTTTACTCACTTTAATGGCAGCACGGGGAAGAGCAGATTTCTTGGAGTATAGACGCTTGCTTTTACGACACCAAAAAAATCATCGCAAGTTTTTTCAGTAAACTGATCACCTTGAGGCAAGTCTTTGGGCAAAAAGACTTGTGGGTGTCCAATAGGATACTCAAAGTGGCCCCCCTTTAAATCAGTTCCTTTCATTACATACGGGTATAAACTAGTTACGTCCATGTACAAAATATACCAGCCATCGTTTAGCTGTTCAGGTGTCAATTCGACAAGTAGCTGATGTGGGGATGTGCGACCCCCGTAAAGAGCTGATCTAGGGGTAATGGGATCCTTATAGAAAACCCAAAATTTATCGTCATGCCAGAACGCTCTGAACTGATGATCATTTTTCACCATAGCCTTAATTTCATGCTCCCAAACTGTTTTGACAGTGAAACCATTTTGCACTAAATGATTATGCTTCCTTAATGTATCCAAATAAACGTCTTGATGCGGACGCCGTATTTGAGGATGTAGCGCCATTTGATTAGGATAGCACTCCGGGCACCTGAAAACAGTGCTTAGATCTTATTTCAGGCCAATGTGTTTGTTGGACAAATGTGTAAATTTGGGAAAAATGTAGACTACTACTTTAAACGTGCTTCTTACTACTGTATTGCTCTCTTTGAAACTAAATTTGTTTCGAAGTCCACTGAAATTTGGCCTTCATTTTAGTAATTTTGATGCTACTGAACTAAAGTGCGTCTAATAGACTATTATGTCGACTTACGAATGAAAATAGCACCCCAGGATGCTGATTACAGTCTGTTCCGCTGGAATATATCCGTCAACAGGCAACCCGGCTAGCACAACTTCCCGATGACTGTTACCAGCGTGTGTCACATTGACCCCATTCACAATTGCGTAGTACTCGAGATATTTTATTGCTGTAAGGGAGTTATAGCGCTTCGGATCAGAATATCCAGCTGGTGGTGTTAATGCCAGAGTTTTAACTGGCATTTTGTATGCTCTGTAGATTAATGAGCACATGTGTGATAAAGTAACGGTATGATGTAAAGGGTCAATATGACACTCTGTTAAACATATTTGTTGAAATTTCATCATAGATTGCCGGAGTATTGTTACGTCACTGGAACAGTACCTAAAACCAATGACAACTCACTAGTTTCTGTAGCATCAAAAAGTATATATGTATAGCCATTGGTGTTAGTATTTGGATTATTGTAACTTACTCTATAGCTTGCTGTTTGAAGCAGAACGGACGATTTTCCTGCTGTTTGAACCAAGTATAGAATGCCTGTTTTTCGTGATCTGTCTTGAACGCTCGGCTGTCGTAGTATTTGACATCAGGCCACTTCCCATTGTAGGACCAGTTTGCAGTATCATTGGCAAATGCATATGGAAAGTACCCCTGAAAAACACTTTTTATTTCAGATCATGCGGTCACTGCTGTTTGATACCGATGCTTGTGACTTACGTTGCAGTTGTAAGTTCGTTCGTTGCTCTCACCTTAATAGTTTCCTTTATGTCGAACATGGCGGGAAGTTTGGCTAGTGCGCAAGGTAGAAACAAATAGGAATCTTTAAATTTAGTTTTTCCCATTTCCATCAAAATAAGTTTGCATCCATTAGATAAAACTTTTGGCGGAGTTCCTCGTGTCACTAGCTCCTCCAGTATAAACCAGTGATCAAATTTGCCTCCATTGTGAGCGAAAATGACGCTCGGTTTCTTTTGTGTAACCCAGTTACAAAATTCTGACACTGCTGTCAAACCCCAGAAAATATATTCACCAACTGGGCATTTTTGACACTGTAAGTTTGTGGCTGTGGCATCACAGTGATTGCAAATCAGGTGACAAACAATCAGGTACGGTTTCATGGTTGAATCTGACTGAACAAAAGTCTCTACATCATAGAAAGCGTACAAGTACTCTTCAGGAGATTCCAATTTTTTAAAAGGCTTTAAAATATAGCATAAGTGACCCATGGGTACAAAATCCCGACAGTTTCGACACTTGTATCGCCCGCACAGGTGCTGTTTCTGCGTTTCGTCTCGACATATTCGTTTTAAACACTTTTCACACTTACGAAAACGCTGACAAGTGCCATTGCGTTTGTGGGTTTCGAAGCAATTACTATTTCTGAACAAAACGCTGCAGTCACAGCACTTGAATGGTTCTGCAGGTATCAGCAAACATTGTCTGTCCTCACAGTTTGAGCACTTAGCTGTACATCTGTGTCTGTGCACATATAAAAGCCCGCAGAAACCGCACATTTTACGTTTTCCAAAAAAGGCTGTTAGCTTCGTTATTAAGCGAAAATGCGATTTGTAAAGATACATATGTGCTTTCTGCGCTGCCACAGGACCCGAAAATATAACCTGATTTCCGGCTTCTGCATGAATTATAATTAGTTGTATATTATGTTCGCGTGCGAGATAAATACCTATCTTTCCCCATTCATTTGCGCCTGCTGGTGTGCAGAAATTGATTCCAGTTTTTACGCAAAGAATCCTCGCTTGCTGTTTCAGTACAGCGCTTTGGCGGGGATTTTTCCACCAAAACTTCGGTGCGCGGCTGCCCGTAGTTCGGTTACTTAAAATTGCGGCCGCTACACACAAGTAAAAACATGCGTTGCTTGTGTTTTGAGGATTCCACAGAGTTTTTTTGCTCTTTAAAAAGGTTTCAACGTCTGTGAGTTGCCTTTTTTTTAGCTGCCCTCGACCCGTTGGGCAATTAACTCGTCTAATACTTATAGATACAGGCTCTTCTGCTCCGAAATTATCGTTAGAACTCATTAGATCTTCAATTTTTTGAAGAATTAAGTTCGCTGAAAATTCCTCTGCTGGCATCAGAGGAGTATTGATTGGAAACGCAATACTGTCGGACAATACACATGTCTGCACATAGCAATTCTTATCCCCCAAAGTTTCTTCTGCAACGTCCGAAAAAATTGATCGCATTACTTCCAAAAGATGACCTTTTTTTGCAAGACTCATTCCTTCTTCTGACATTTTCACACGCAATTCACGCTCAGCCGCGCCGAACTTTTTATTATGACGCCATTTTTCATGAACAACATCATATAGTGGAGAGAAAGGCATTGTCGGCATTTGCGTGTTTTGTGAGGAGAAATCGTTAGAAGAGGATGCACTCGGGGAAGGCTCACCTCGATCTTGACTATAAGTTTTACCGTGGTACGTGGCAATATGTCGTTTGAGCGCAGACTTGAAGCACGTCTTGTAGGAACAAATTGGACATGGAAACTGTTCGCGGTGATCAGTTTTAATGTGTTCTTGCAAGGAGTTTCTGTCAGGAAATCGCTGCGGGCAGTATGTACATCGTCGCGAGCCTGAAAAAATAATGCAATTGGCAGGTCGTCAACTGCAAGTGCCTTTGCTTGAAGAGCGCTATTGTTTGACGAGGCATTGATTTTATTTCAGGCTGCAGGGAGGTGACAACCCTCATTGTGATTAGCACCTTAATGTGCACCCCAGATTTGAGCCATATATGGCCCAAATTGCAACAAATCACAGTCAAAAATGACGAAAAAATTTGCCAATGCCTCAAACCGGAGATAACCTGTCACGCTACCGTCACTGGTTGCCCACATTTGCTAGTAATTAGTGTGTTAACGCTTATGTTTTCTTATAAGCATTCAACCTCATGTAACCTCAATGTAACTAATCTAGCATTTTTGTTTCACCTTTTTATGTTACCACTTTCGTTTTTAGACTAAGCAATTTATTATCAACTGCAAAATTCATGGGTACCAGCCATTTTATAGTTATTCAACAGCACATGCAGCAGAAATTTTGTGGTCATCAGCACTTTACTTATTATTTTACAGTGGAACGAGTTTTATGTGGAAAGTTCCTGTGTTTGGAACCGGCGGTGGTGCTGTGATTTTGCTGCTGGTCTATATATGCTGCTGGTGGCGGCGCAAAAGATGCGATTGGCACAAGAAGAGCGTAGCCAAAATTTCCAGTGATAATTTGAATGTCCATGCTAGATTTTAGTCTTAAGTAACACAAACAAAATGAAGTACTGCATCAGAAAAGTTTGGTGATGTACCCAAAGTTTTGCGATAAAATCAACAAAATAAACTGCAGCTATGTTACGTAGATTCCTTGGTATCCGAGAGACGGTTGTTGTCACAATTACTTTTTGCGCATCAGCAGCAAAAAGGACTGTTCTATACCTCACAATTATATCTTGCGTTGTCAATTTTGTTTAGGCGACGATTCAACATGACGATACGGCACTGTCGGCTCTATAATGGCTCAGGTAGAGGCTGTTCGAATTTTCCAAACAGTACTCACCAGCCAGCTGAACAAACCGTGCAAGTTGTGTAATATACTTGTTTTTAAATCTGAACGTTTTCGAAAATAATTTTGAAATAATCGACAAGTTTTTAAATTTTATATAACCCGAGACTTGAAAACAAGTTTTCTTGTTGATTTTCACTATTAAATGTTTTTTGTGTAAATTGAGAGTCTATGCTACCTGCGAGTGTTGGTGTATAAGCTGGATAGTGTAGAAAATTTATAATTGAATTACAGGAATTTCCTAGGTAAATCATTTCAAATTTATCAGTTGTTGTAAATGTGAAAACTTTTTTCAATTTGTATTATAAGACGAAAACAAGTTTTTATTAACCCCATTTTTGATTAAGCAATTTTGTCGCTAGATTAACCACAAAACGCTGGTACTCTTGAGTCTAAATTTCACTCTCCACTATTTGTTTGCATGTACACTGTCCACTGAACAATGATAATTTATACGTACAGATAATTTCACATATTTGTTATACAGTGATAATGTGTGATGTTCAAAATTCTAGTATATACATAAATTGAAAGATTTAAAAATTGTCAGGATTGAAAAGTTATGAGCATTTATTTCTCGCAATTTTGTCTTCTGAGAAACCACAAAACGATACTCTTAAATTTCGTCTAAATTTTACAGCTAATGGTCAACTAGAGAACTTATACAATTTATACAATTCACACAATGAGAATTTATACTTACAGATAGTATGTCATTTGTTATACAGTCAGAATGTGTGCTGTTCAAAAAAATTCTAATGCGGTCAAGAATTGTAAAAATTTGTGTAAACAGTTTAGTAAAAAATTCTGTTGTCTGGTTTGACCAAAAGAAATGAGATGCACGTCTTTTATTAATGAGTGTAAAAGAATAACAATGAATTTATGCTCAATTTTTATTGCTCAATTACATTGCCATAAATACACAACCATTGAGTCAAATATTACATACCATAGTATAGCGCACATAAGTAGGATAGCTCTTGTTACTTGTTCGAAATAAAAAAGCACGCAAACACAGCTCTTGAAATTAGTTTAATTGAAAGGTTACACATTTTTTTGATCGCAAGTTTTGTCGGCTCATCAATGGTTGTGTTTGTCTCCAATTATGCTATATACCCAGTAGTATTTTAGTACAATGCATGTTGCATGATGTTTTGTGTACAATAAAACTAACCTTTTTGATCGGTTGGCTCCATAGGCAGTGGTAACAGCGGCAGTGGGCTATAGTATCAGGAATTAGTTAAGGGGTATGGCAAAGACCGTTTGATGGTGGTATATAGGATAATGAAATAAGGTTTGCTGGCTGTGTGTTGCTGAAGAAAATTACCAGGCAGCAAAAACCCGACCGCTCTCCGGGCCACACATTTTATCAACTGATAAAATTTGGTACTCGGAAAGAAAACTGTTGTTTATCCCGCCAAAATTTTAGCGCAATTTTAGACATCATAGCCAGAAATTATTTTAATATTTAAATTTGGAAGCTGATATTGTAAGCAAGACTATAAACAATTTCCTGTTTAGCTGTCATTAGCATTGTTATTGTCATTACAGTGACAAATAATAGTGTCTTAACGGCCATGACTAATGAATTTCACCGAGTTTCCATAAGCTTAATTGCCGCTTTTGTGGCTTTTAATTTTAGCGGGATTATTAAAGTAACCAGAAGCGCGACGCTTATACATATTTAGCATTTATTTGTCAATATTTAATTAGCCAACTTATGTTTAGGAAAAACCATCTGTCTCCTAGAACCTGAAATACACATATACATAGAATACATTACTTACACGCAACACTATACTCATCACATACTAACACTATGAAATACACGGAAAACGCGGCGCAAACCCGTTACCATTAACCTAAAGACTAACACAAGGGCTAGGCCTAGCCTTCACACTAGGCTTAGGCCTAATCCTCTGACTACAACTAAGCCTACTTAAGCTTAGGCTAGTCTAATGACAGGCTTAGACGTAACTTACACTTAGGTTTAGGCTTATACTTAGGCTTAGGCTTACACTTAGGCCTAGGCTTTAGGTGATAGTTATACTTAGGCTTAGGCATATACTTGGGCTTAGGCTTATACTTAGGTTTCGGCTTATTCTTAGGGTTAGGCTTAGGCTTATACTTAAGCTTAGGCTTATACCTGATTTTAGGCTAATACTTAGGCTTAGGCTTAAGCTTAGGCTAGTCTAACGACAGGCTTAGACATATAACTGCTCAAAGGCTTAGGCTTCGGCTTGCACTTAGGCTTAGGCTTACGCTTAGGCTTATACTTAGGTTTGGCTTACACTTAGGCTTAGGCTTATACTTAGGCTTAGGCTTACACCAAGGCTTAGGCTAGTTAAATAAAACAGGCTTCAACGTAAACTTACACTTAAGGCTTAGGCTTAGGCTTACACTTAGGCCTAGGCTTTGGGTTATAGTTATACTTAGGCTTAGGTTTATACTTGGGCTAATACTTAGGCTTAGGTTTACATTTAGTCCTAGGCTTACACTTAAGCTTGGGCTCGAACTCAGGCTTAGCCTTAGGCTTACACTAAGGCTAGTTAAATAAAACAGGCTTCGACGTAAACTTACACTTAGGCTTAGGCTTAGGCTTATACTTGGCTTAGGCTTACACTTAGGCTTAGGCTATGGGTTATAGTTATACTTAAGCTTAGGCATATACTTGGCTTATACTTAGGTTTCGGCTTATACTTAGCGTTAGGCTTTTAGGCTTATACTTAGGCTGAGGCTTATACTTAGGCTTAGGCTTAGGCTTTGGCTTATAGTTATACTTAGGCTTAGGCTTATACTTAGGCTTGGGCTTAGGCTTAGGCTAGTTAAATGAAAAAGGCTTAGACATATAACTGCTCTAAGGCTTAGGCTTAGGCTTACGCTTAGGCTTATACTTAGGCTTACATTTAGGCTTAGACTTAAGCTTAGGCTAGTCTAATGACAGGCTTAGACGTAACTTACACTTAGGTTTAGGCTTATACTTAGGCTTAGGCTTACACTTAGGCCTAGGCTTTAGGTGATAGTTATATTTAGGCTTAGGCATATACTTGGGCTTAGGCTTATACTTAGGCTTAGGCTTATACTTAGGCTTAGGCTTATACTTAGGCTTAGGCTTATACCTGATTTTAGGCTAATACTTAGGCTTAGGCTTAAGCTTAGGCCAGTCTAACGACAGGCTTAGGCTAGTTAAATAAAACAGGCTTCGACGTAAACTTACACTTAGGCTTAGGCTTAGGCTTATACTTGGCTTAGGCTTACACTTAGGCTTAGGCTATGGGTTATAGTTATACTTAGGCTTACACTTAAACTTAGGCTAGTCAAATAAAACAGGTTTAGACGTAGATTTAGACTTAGGCTCAGGCTTATACTTAGGCTTACGCTTAGACTTATACTTAGGTTTGGCTTACACTTAGGCTTAGGCTTACACTTAGGCCTAGGCTTTAGGTGATAGTTATACTTAGGCTTAGGCATATACTTGGGCTTAGGCTTATACTTAGGTTTCGGCTTATACTTAGGGTTAGGCTTAGGCTTATACTTAAGCTTAGGCTTATACCTGATTTTAGGCTAATACTTAGGCTTAGGCTTAAGCTTAGGCCAGTCTAACGACAGGCTTAGACATATAACTGCTCAAAGGCATAGGCTTCGGCTTGCACTTAGGCTTAGGCTTACGCTTAGGCTTATACTTAGGTTTGGCTTAGGCTTACACTAAGGCTTAGGCTAGTTAAATAAAACAGGCTTCAACGTAAACTTACACTTATACTTAGGCTTAGGTTTATACTTAGGCTTATACTTAGGCTTAGGCTAATACTTAGGCTTACACTTAAGCTTGGGCTCAAACTTAGGCTTAGGCTTAGGCTTATACTAAGGCTTAGGCTAGTTAAATAAAACAGGCTTCGACGTAAACTTACACTTAGGCTTAGGCTTATACTTGGCTTAGGCTTACACTTAGGCCTAGGCTATGGGTTATAGTTATACTTAGGCTTACACTTAAACTTAGGCTAGTCAAATAAAACAGGTTTAGACGTAGATTGAGGCTTAGGCTCAGGCTTATACTTAGGCATACGCTTAGGCTTATACTTAGGTTTGGCTTACACTTAGGCTTAGGTTTAGGCTTATACTTAGGCCTAGGCTTTGGGTGATAGTTATACTTAAGCTTAGGCATATACTTGGCTTATACTTAGGTTTCGGCTTATACTTAGCGTTAGGCTTTTAGGCTTATGTGACAAAGTCACAAGCTAACTTATGATTTAAGCATTATTCAGCAATATACGAACTTAATCTATGATAATAAGTTAAAGTTAATAAATTAGTTTTTAAGTTACTGAAACTTTTACATACGTATTGGAAACGATAAAGCTATTTCATTTGGCATGATTGCTTCATATTGCGCAATCAAGCCAGTCACTCAAACAGTTGGCTGCTGACTCATCACGTGACTTTTGGAGGCTATAAAAGCCTCTGCAACTTGAGAAATTCGGCAGTCTGCCCAGGAAGGTCGGTCAAGTAGGTCGGTTAGGAAGGAAGGCTCTAGGTACTAGGAAGGAAGGCTTTAGGACTTAGGAAGGAAGGCTAGGGAAGGAAAGTTGGCCAAGAGGGCCTGGAAGGTTAGGCCCTAGGTTTGGACGGTCGGTGATCAGTGATCACAGATCTCTGATCAGCCTAGTTCGTGACAGGAGGTGACCAGTTAGGTCTAGCTGCAGGGACCTGTCGTGGGTCGGTTTGTGTGGGCGTGTATTACTGTTATATGTGTGTGTGTTGGTATATAATAAACGTATAACCGCTAGACCTGTGTTTAGTCCTATTGCCTGCGTAAGTCTAGGCTTAACTAGGTACCCCCCCCCTGCTACATTGGTTCCCGTGCTGTCAATACCCTGGGTGCGGTGAAGTTGTATAGCTGTTTGAATGTGTCGAATAGTGCAATATAATTTATTCCTATGCTATACTGGCTAGGCGTAGGCATGCGGTTATCGGTTATACTCAGGAGCACTTACAAGGTTTTAGGCTGTATGAAGAGAGTGACACGCGTTTGTTCACTTTGCCGTCTTGTTATTTCGGGGCGTCTGCGACGAGTTACTTCGATTAATGCTTTGTGTGTGTGCATGTGTGTGAGTGAGTAAGCGTTATTGCTTAATGCTGCGTTAAGGTTAGCATGTATGTACTTGTTGGGAAAGTGTTTTAAGGAAAAGGTGTGTGTGAAAAAAAATGCGGTTCCATGTGAGTTAAGGTAGGTATTCGTGTTGTGTAGCCCAATTTATACAAACTTGTATGGAAACATCGCTTAATAGGCGTAAAAGTATAAAAGGTGGTTGTGGGTAATGATGTATATAACCGTTGTAAAAAGCTGGCTTGCAGAAATTTTAGCTGTTAAACATTTAATTGGTGAAATTACTCGTGCACAAAATTCGTTCCTATGTCGTGTTATTGGATCGCTGTGTTATTGGACTGAATAGACCAAAGTTTTTATGCAATTGTGTTTAGTTATGTAAGTGCATGCTGGTAGTTGGTCATACTATGTTGGAGCACTCAAAAAAAGGGAATTCTGCCATGAATAGTAGGACATAGATTTTGTTAAAAATATATGTTTAGTTCAATGGACCGACTCCTAGCCAACACTTGGATGGTTTTGAACATTTTTTTCATGTTGAGCAACTCAAACAGTGCAGCAAGCAAGTTACTAAGCAAGTTTTATTGCTTCATGCGTGTTGATTTTTGCATAAAAAGTATGTGTTGGGATGTGGTGTGGAAAATTTGTGTGTGTTATAAACGGAAGGTTTTCTTACGTTGCAAAGACTATAATTAAAACAAAACAGATTGAAAAGGAACGCAATATGAACGTGGAGTTTTGTTGTGCATAGTATTTTTTATTTGATTTCACTATAAGTTAAACTGTTCACCATGGAAGTTTAAATATGCAAAGCAGTTTACTTTTAGGAAATTACTGCTCACAAATGGGAGATGTTCACTGCTTTATGACGCTTTATGTGTATGCCCACATTTTTTTTGTAAGCAAAAGTAAGCAAGTTGGTTTCAACTTCAAGTTTAAAATAAAAGCGAACTAACGTTTTATGTCGATTAATGCAGAAAAACGTGTAGCAGGCATATATTCACATAATGAAGCAAGTTTGATTGCTTGAAACCGCGTTAATTTCTCCATAAATATATCTGTCTATCAAGTAGTGTGCGAAGAAAAAGTGTCTGTTACATGCGGGCGATCTTTTCAAGTCTAAAGTATTTGAAAGAATATTCAAAATACATATTTAAACTGAAGTTTACACTATGTATGGAGCTCTATGGCATATAGTAGTTTCTTGGATTGATTTTATATAAGTTAAGAAAGGTGTGATCGAAAATTAAGTGTGTGGCGCACTTGAATTAGCGCAGTTTACTTCTGCAAACGCACTGTTTCATTATGCATATATATTTTCTGGTTGGCATACCCATATATAGTGTGCTATGTGTGAAAGTTCAGCAATAGCATCACAAAATAACGTATATTTTCTAAGTTTGTCTTGTTTTTCTGGAACATTTTCTGCGTGGAAAATGAGCCACAACAACATGCTAGTAAAATTAAATACCGTCTACCAGGTTGGAAGAAAGGAAAAAAGAAACTATGCATCTGTATTTGACCGGTTTGTGAAAAGGACAAACAACTTAGCTGTCTCTTAAACTGGTATAGAACGAATATAGAATTTATTAATTAGAATATAGCAGATTTACATACAGCGACAACGTTTTGTAGATGCGAGCAAAACTAAACCGGGTGCGGGAAAACCGGGAAAACTCCTGCTTCTATTTCAGCTAAGGCGGAAAATTAATGCATGCGGTGTGATTTAGAATTGCAAGTAAAACCACTTTTGTTGTTGCGGTTGTGGGTAATCCGTTAAAACCCGTTTGTTTGCTGCGGTTATGGGTAAGCCGTTAAAACCCCTTTGTGTGCTGCGGTTATGGGATGAGCCGCGAAAACCCCTTTGTGTGCTGCGGTTATGGGTGAGCCGCGAAAACCCTGTTGGTTGATGTGGTTGCGGGTGAGCCATAAAACCCTTGATTTTTTTTGCGGTTGAGGGTGAGCCGTAAAACCCGTTGATGTTGTTGCGATTATGCGTTAGCTGTTTGCGGTAGGGTAAATATGGAGTCAACTAAAGGTGGGTTTTATCTCGTATTAAATCATAACCTATAGGCATGTAAGTTAGTCATTGGACAGTTATTTTCAGAGTTTATTCATGTTTAAGATTCACTTCACTTTAGGTACAAGTGTTTAGGTACAAGTACTTATGTTCAGTCTTAATGAGAACAAAAACTGTATTGTAGTAAGTAGATCTGTGTTGACGCTGTCGCTGCGGATAAAAACTTTTAAATAAATGTAGTTACAGTTCAAACGGCTTTGTGTAATTACTGATTTGATATCAGATATTTTTAGCAATTAGACAGCAACAACTGCTTTGTACAGAATTTATAATTTTAATTAAGTAACAAAAAAGGATTTCGGATGGTTTCGGCATCACTTGTTTTCGATTGCTGTTAACAAAACCAGCAAATAAATTCAAGAACAAGAAAGTGTGAACGGAATGCGGTTTTGGGGTTTGCTGGCTGCGGTATTAAGAATAGATAGATGTATTTTTGCACTGTTGGCGGGGCTTGCACTGCAGAATATGATCAATATCACAAAAAGGCGCTAAGTGAAGAAGTAATACACGTGATAGTTTGGTTTGGAAAACTGTAACCCAAAAGTGGTATTGAAAAGTCAAATTTTTTTAGGTTTATATGGTTATCTCAGATTTAGTCGCATTGGGCACGCTATATTAACCAGGCTTATTGATTTTTTACTTACCGTTTTAAGTATATTAGAGCAGGAACAAAAAAACAAGAGAAAGGGCCCTAGGACCCAGTTAAGCAAGATAAGTCCCAAGAACAACTACAATTTGTGGATGGAAAGCTGTTGCTGTCTTCATTTCTATGGCAAAAAGGTTGGTGATGATACGAAAGCACACGAGAACTACCATAAGGCAACAAGATGCAAGAGCCAATCAGGTTTCGTTAACCGTCTCAAGCAATAAATATTTTTCTGGAGTGTACAACTCATTCGGAGTGCTGCAAAAATTCGACGCGGCGGCGGCTGTCAGGGTTCTAATTAGCTATGGTTATGACATAGATGGAGTTTATTGCACTTGACTTAGTTCGGAAACGCTCTCAGTCTGACAGGATTACATGATAGACTTGAATTTGAAGGACATAATCCGCTGCAGAAAGTCTCGTTGTGGTCTTTCAA